>JAQGCA010003007.1:0-12658 GCA_034698945.1 Protaphorura quadriocellata | reverse complement strand
AAACGTATACTGAGTCTTCGGGCTACCATTATTGTGATGGCAGTTATTGTTGTTGAATAAACGATGATGTTTCTCTAGCTGATAATTTTTATTAATAGGAGTCATTTTACGCGTGCTTGTGAATATACGGTATGTCGGGGACGAATTCTTCAAAACCGGGACCTTTTCGGACTTTGGAAATCAAAAATTCTTGAACAATCTTGATCACTTTGACGAGACAATGGATTATTTCTGTCTGGAAATGTTCGGTGTCTGCCAAGACGTTCATGAAACCCAGCAGTTTCAGAGCCACACAGTGTTCAGCCATTTCTCCCGGGTTAAGACGGAGTTAGGACAGGGTGTTGGTCGTCATAAATTTACGACACTTTTTTGAAACTTGTGACGCCTTGATTTGTACCAGAATATGTCTTAAGCTAAGACGCATTAACTACTTACGACATATTCTGAAACCCGTCGTAACTTAGAAAAGTGTCATAGCTTACGACGTCTATTTTACTCTCAGAATATGTCTTAGTTAGGACGCGTCTTAAATTCGGATTTAAGACGTCTTAGGAGTTATTACACTTTTGAGCATATTGCCCCAGGATTTTATAAAACCGGTTAAGGATGTAATTGATAAAGTTCTAGGGCTAGCAAACAATATTCGAATTGGCAGTAGACGCCTTTAGCGAGATTGTGTAGTAGAACTACGATCTGTTTGGCGAGACTGTTATCATAAAGTAGACGGTGCAAGGGATGATTGTAGGAACAAACAGGGATTCCTCCGCGGCGTATGGGACACTATGGCACACTACTTTCAACCATTACGGAAAGCCTCACTCTGAAATCTGTCGGCGAAAGCGACATCTCTGTATCATACAAATTCAAAAATAGTGAATACATCATGAGTCAACAAAAGGAATCACTTAGTAACACCGCTGATTATCTGCAAAAGCTAAATATGGGTATTGGTATTTTAAATGCATTTGCTGCGGTTTACGGACCGGTTTCAACGGCATTGTTTGTTTTTAAATATCGGAAGGACTCAGGTTCCACGCAATGCAATTGTCGGAGTCATTTTTCAATTTGGATGTTACTGGGCGCCCTTCTGAATATTTTATATATATATATATATTATTATCTGAATAATATATTGAGCAGATTTAAATAGAAATTTGTCTAACCCGGATGTCACCACGCTCACTCTTATCATGTCATGTAACAGAAAGCACAGTAAAAACAGTTTCATTTGCAAGACTGTGTAGAAAAGTGGTTTAGACATTTATACACAGGACTATGGTTACCACGGTAATTTGTGTAGTAGAGTGCTGACAGACGGACAAACGGACAGACGGACGGACACAGTTCCAATATTATGATGTCAATCTAACTACGCTACGATCCACATAATAAAGAATAACTTGAGAATAATTTAATCCGATTTATTAATAGCTTCGATGCACAATTGTAACAATGGTTAGACCTATTCAACTGTATTACTTAGTTCATCGAGTAAGTAATGTTGATGCGAGTGACCACACCTTAGATACTCCAAGGATGTGAAATATTTGTTAATGAACATGTTGTCGGCTAACTTGGACCGACTGTCGGCTAGTTTGGACACGATTTTCCGACTGTCGGCTGGATTTGTCGGCCGAATTGTATAAATTGTTGGCTGCCCGCTCGGTTGCATAATTGTCGGCTATCGGCTGTCGGCTAAATTGGAGACGGTCGCCGACAATTGTCGGCTATATTGGAGATTCAGCCGACTTTTGTCGACCAACTTGGAGCCGACATTGTCGGCTGTCGGCTAACGTTGCGCTCCCCTTTCCTTTTCCTTTCTTTCTCGTTTCACCATCTTACGTAATACGCGGCAGTTTTGAGTCACTTGGTTTTCTCAGTCAGCAAGTGAAAAATAGAGTTAGCAGTTCAGCTTCCGTTACTTAATGTTCAGTTAATTTTCGGGTTTAAATTTGTAAATCCAGAAACAATCGTTTCCTCGGCGCAATCAGACTCGAAGTAGTTCAAATTCCAAAAAATGCAGTAACACGGTCTCAGAAACTGTCCATAGTCTCGCTGTATTTCAAAATGCCATAGATTTGTTAACCCAATTCGAAGAAATTCATTCAGCAATTTTAAAATACATCCAACGTAGCGTATGCATTGCTGGTTGACATTATTGGGATGGGAAGCCAAAATTTGGAACAACACAAACAAGCAACACATTCAACGCCGCGTGGAAAAAGTCATTTCTGAGGGTTTTTTTTAGCGTGTTCACTTCATCCAAAACTGAACTTACTTACAATCACAACGAGACGCAGCCGACAATTACTTGTTCGAAAAATCCGTTACTCACAACTCCCTACCTGGAAAGGAGCATCAGTAAATGGCCTTTTGTAAGAATACCATAGTTGTGCATCCCGATAATTTTTACCGATTATTTGCCATTTGCCATTATTTGCCACTATTTGCCGGATTTTACCATTATTTGCCAGGTGGCATGGCAAATTGAGTATTTGCCTGGAATTTTATGAACGTTGATCATTTCTGCCATCGTGTGAAACATTTGAAAAGGCCAGATGCTCAGATGGTGGTAATAGGACTTGAGAATATTTCAGTATTTTGTAATTATTGTTTTACACTTGTATTTTAGTTATTCTTGACTTTCTAGAGAAATAACTAGACGAAAGTGAAGGTCGTGTGACAGGCGGAAAGGAAGCAAAATGTCGGATCCGTTCAGGAATAAGGTCGAGCAGTATTCCCCTAAGTCATCCCCACGGGGATCTCGGTCCCCAGTAGTTCCTCGTCAGGACTCAAGTGGGACACTCAAAGCAACGATCTCTTTAGGAAAAAATCCTTCCATTGTTCACACCGGGCCGTTCTACTTAATTAAAGAAACGCCAAGTTAGTTTGATTTTATTCGTTTATCTTATTTGAACGTTAACCTGTTAGTTAGTTTAGGCTTAATCTTCTCCTCTCGTAAATCTTTATCTTATTCCGTTCTCCTTCTTTTATATTTCAATTTATAGATGCACATATGCGATTCAGTTTGGTTATTATACTGAACTGTATGGGCTATGGAACTTAATGACATTAATAAAGAATTGTTTGAAAGGCCTATTTGGCCCCATGATACGAAGACCTTGTACAATCAGTACAGCGGGTCCATTGACCCGCTAAATATTATGTTAGTCTAAATATTAATCTATGAGGCCTGAGCCTGTGTGCCTTTCTGTGGCAAAATATAATTAACGAATAGAACGGATTAACTGTCTGGAATTAACTAACAGACCTTGGGATAACATTTTTAAGGTGAGAGTGAGTTGACCGGATCGACAAATCTGATGGCTCATTACGGACTGGAACATGCTTACAACAAGTCTAATGGGCGTAAAATTAAAGATACTCTCTCATCTTTTCTACCTCATTTACCTGGCAACATTGATACTCCGGCACACATCGATGGAAGGTAACGCTCGTAAATATTTTGTCAGACATTCAAATTCAAAATTTCAAATTGGTGTAATAATTATATTGAATTATTAAACTTCCAGTGGGTTAAGAATGGTGATAGACAAGCCACCGATTGGAGGAAAGGAGCTTCTACCATTAAATAATATGCAGTTATCCGGATTTCGTCTTCATCCGGGACCGGTATATTTTTAACTTTAGAAAACATGACACACTGTATTGTAAATGTGACTGATTTGCGGTTTATATATTTCTCAGCTGCCCGAAACATTGCGGAATTCCATTTATAATACCCCACCCAAGAAGAAACACAAGCATAAGAAACGAAAGCATAAGGAAGGGGACGTTCCGAGTCATACGGATTTGGGGACCGTGGATGTCACCGCGACTGCTGCTGAGAAGAAACACAAGAAACAGAAACGACATGATGAAGACAAAGAGCGTAAGAAACGAAAGAAGGAGAAAAAGAAAAAGAAACAGAAGCACCCTGAGCATGGTACAAATATGGTATCATCCGTCAGTAGCGGTAATCAACCTAATTTTATGTAATTGGAAGGACTGGGCTCATTAGTAGCTAGTGAGATACCTTGAAGTGAGATACCCAAAGAACCTTGCCGGACATTAAAAAGATTTATTTCCCGTGAATATGCCTGGGAATATTTCCAAAGCGCCGGGCGTTTACAACCCTATTCGAAACCATTGCTACCCTCTGCAACAGGACACCTGTCCCGGGCTTAACGACCCCGCTTTTGTGAGTTATACAAAGTTATACAAAGTAAATCAGCAGCGCTCAGTCACCTAATTATTACTGATGTTTTATAGTGTGTGTATGTAGGTCAAATTTTTTTTACAACCCCAAACGCGAAGTGTTATGGATATTGGCAACAATGTAAACACGTTACATTACGTTAACAAATTAATTTATTGATTTACTAATTGGATTGTAATTCATATTATATATCAGCAACACTTAAATAAAACTCATTGAATTGAATTGAATAGCTTATTCGGCACATGGAAATCATAACATCTAATTATAATATTTTCTGTTAGTCATTAGTCATTATTTCATATCTGAATATTGTGCTTTTAATAGTAATTTTGTCGTCAATAATTTTGAATTAACTGTACGAAAACGAATTCACAATCCGAGAGGAGCTTAATTGCGCGGGATAAGTTTAACCTCCTTCAGATTCTTGACCAAGTGTGTGTCAAGACAAGTTTCTGGTACATGAATAAAATAAAGCTTATTATTATTATTATTATTATATTGTGGGAAGGTACTAATTTTTTTTCAGCAAACTTTTGAATAAGATAAAGCAAATAAATTACATGGATAACATGATATCACTGTTCTTTTATTACAAGCATTCATCGTCGGAAGTTCATAATCATATTTATCAATATACTAGCCACTGACCTCATCAACAACTTTTGTGAAGGTAAATAAAAGTAAAACTGAAGTAAAACCCGTTGAAGTTGGATCGTTTGACGGCTGGAAATTATGTGGGCCAAGTACACCATGTGACTTGGAGATCTTGGAATGCGTCACGGATTCCTATGACCTCACAAAGTGCATAAATGTCAAAAATGCAACCAAATCACGCGTCTATATACTTATTGCCGAGACGACTCTGTGGTATTCTTTCGTTGAAAAAAGTTAGAATTGCGTTCTTAAATATTTAACTTGAAATTTTCTTTCTACGAAAAGTCCGCCCTCCGAAAAATATATGCTATAGAAAGTACACGGTACGAAAAGTTTGTGGTACAAATACTTCGCTGTTGTAAAAAGCAATGCTACGAACAAGTCGCATATATTACGACAAGTCGCGATATGAAAATTTCATGCATCGAAAGCAATGCTACGAAAAGTATCATCAGAGTTAAGGCGCATAACTATATAGGTTATAGGTCAAGTGGTCATTTTGGTTACAAGGGTTCAGCAGGTCAACTTGGTAAAAAGTGGTCATTTCATTTGGTTAGAAGGGGTCAGCAGGTTAGATTAGTAAAAGGGGTGATCGTGGATCTTCCATAGAACGTGGGTTTCATCTTCACGTATTGTCCGGCTTGTCAGCCATTTTGGCGGTTCTTTCAATTTATTTCCTATCATTTGCACAAAGCAGACATGTTGGCTTGCACTTGAGTTCAAAATTTGTCGAAATCAAGTATTCGGTAAAAAATATCTTTCACTGAGTTCGTATTATTGCACACTTACAATCAAGAAGTACCCGGGTAAAACGACCAATCGGATCTGGTAAGTCTACCTTTTCGGTCTTTTTTTGTTTTGACATTTGTAACCAAGGAACCGGTCCGTGTAGTGCAACCAGGGAGGGAAAGTCAGTATTCACAAGAAATAAATAGTGACGAAAATTCAGTCAACAACACATTTTCTGTCTTCCTTCTAGTTGCTTGTCGAAACTGGTCATCGCATTTGAGATTGCAGTCCGTCCGTGGAAAGTTTCAGTGGAAAAAGTGTAACAATAATTGAGGTGAGAGTTCAGAGTCTGGGTGAAGTTGACGGAGTAATCAGAGGATTGAAATTTTAGATCGGCGTAAGCATTCATGCATAGTACTTGTAAAATTGATCAGATAAGATAAGGGATAGCCTTGACCTGTACACTGGAACCCGACAGCCAATTTTCTTAATCCATTGGCATCACCTAATTGGACTGCGGTCAAAATTAGTTTTACTTTTTTTCCCCTTATCTTCAAAATTTTGGTCAAAATAATTCCTTTCAGGTCAAGGTTTTTCTTTTTGAGATATTCAAAGAGCTTTTATAATTTAAGGTCGTCGCCAGAATCAAGCGTCGGAGTAAATAAGCTGATTGACGAATTGAAATTAAAGAATCCACGTATTGTTGAAGTCAAGTGTGCTGGTGTCGGTTGAAGAATTGATAAAATTGAAACTCGAGGTCAAGGTGAGAGTTCTCAGTTACAACTAAGTACGACTTAAGTTGCTGTCGTAAGACATTCAGACCAGTTTTCTTATAATTCAAGGTTGGGATCACTTAAGATGAAAATGATTGTACTGTCGGCGTTGAGCTTGTTCTACATTACCACTTTCCTAATTACACCGGTTGGAACCGAACTACGGCGGAACGAGACAACTGAACTCTACAGCTGGGGACCAAATACGGTGGCTCAATATGACCCGGTTTTCGTCCTGAAGGCTAGTTCTTACGGAGACTTTATATTAACTCGAGAAGTGGTGCACTTGGGATGCGATTGTCTAAATGTCTTCTGCAATGCAACTTGCTGTGTTTGTCGATTGGTAAGTACTTTACATTTACATCTTTATGCAAAATAAGATCTTCAGTCAGTTTCTAGTACTATCCAGATCAGTCAGATGTCACACTCAATTATGAACTGTTAGATCGGAAATTTTTAGATAATTTATGAATATGCATATGTATGAAATACATTGGTTACGATAAATTTTTTTTAGACCAAAGTGGTAGAACGAGTACCGTGTTCATGCAACTCGTGTTTGGCATTGGGTTTTGGAACAAACTGCTTTTCATTGTACGTTTTTTCTGGCACACCTGCACAGTCCGGGGTGAATATTTCCATTCTCCACTTGGAAATCTGGACTATGTAGCGTTTAGTGGTGTTCCGCATGAACCAAATCCTTCGAGATTTGACCTCACATATTTTTGCTAGAGTTACCAGTTCCGAACTGGAAAAATACGGTTCCAGATTCGCGAATCAGGAATACGGATTTTGCCACTTTTGAAACCCTGGAGTCAGAATTTGAACTTATCTCAAAGGATTTGGTGGGATTCGTGTGAAGCACTGCGCACTGGCAGGGTTATTTGACTGAAACAGGTCAAAGCAATGCAGTCGCGATTTCTGTCGTGCGTAATGTAAAGGACGGGGTTTAACTCTTCATGGGTATTTTTTATTTTGCAATTTGACTGCATGCCTACTTAAAGAAAGTATAAGTGAGTTCATATTTGGATAACACAAAATGGGTGGATAGGATTTGGCGAGTATATTATATTTCGCTGGCAAGATTAAATGGGTTTATGGTGGATACAATTACAAATAAATTGAAAAGGCTCATAAAGCTCACGAAGACTCTACGAAAACGAAATTGTCTTGTAATTCTGTGACTCTGTTCTGTCGGGTTTTCAGGATTGCCCGGCGGGTCTGCCGTTGGGTGATAAGGTCATCCCCAAGGTATATGGAAACTGCTCACATTCTTTTATTCCGAAGTTTGGTAAAGCAACTACTCAAATATACTCTTCCCAAATCCGAGAAATCCTTTTCCAGAGAGCTAACAATAATTATTGGATGTGCGATGATGCGAGTCAATTTAAGCACACAATGGCGGAAATGTACCGATTCTTATGCGTGCGGAGTGATAACCTTGTATTACTTGGCGTTTTCTTTCCCGACATGCCCAACCGCCTTCCCCCTTTTGAACTGAGAGAATTAATAGGCCGAGATTCTTTTTGGTCCCATGTAACCGCTCAACATATAAGGAATTCTATGAACATGAATCTGAGGTTGAACAGGTTAGTCCACGGTTGATTTGGTTGATTTTTGAAATTCTGTTACACCTTCACTTTACTCTTGTTCACATTAAACTCCATGTATTTATTTTTTTGAAGATCGGATGTGAGCCCGTCATCTGGGAGTAGACTTTCCACAACGCCTTTGAGTGATTATCGGTTTAGCATTTCAGGTTAGATTTTTATTTTGTCATTAAAATACCTGCGTACCTCTGTTCCTAGTGGAAACTGACTGCTCGCACAATTAATTGAAATTGGGATTTCATTTTACACTGGAAAAACAACTTACCCGAGTTGGTGTCTATTGAATTCTCTCCGGTCGGGCTCGTGCATATTCATAAAATCATATTAAACTGGAATCGCTTTGTGGTGGGAAATTATGTCCACATTTTTTTACAATGTGTCAGGACTGCAAGATTTTCAAGTAAGAAGAAGAACGATGTAATATACATATACGTGTATACGTGTGACAATTTTAAACGGATGACAGAAGTACTTTAAGCTAGTTCCGAGTTCAAAACAGTTAGTCACTCTCTACGCAGTACTTTGTCCTCGCATTATTTTATATTCCACGGTTTTTGTATAGAAATCAAGTGAAACAGAAGAAATAGTGAATTGCGTACACCTTCTAATCTGCACATTTGCAGAAGAGAGTGGCCAAATACAATTATATTATATAATCGAATCTACAAGATGACAAGGCGAGCGATGAAATTAAGATCTCATTAAATTGTCTAAGAGTTCTGTGTGTTTATTTGCACAATTATGCTTAACTAAGAATTTCCCAGGAGTGCCAAACATACTCAAACAACAAACTATTCAAAAGTAAGAATGATTACCATTACAAGAAAACGTTGTCGCAAGAAAACGTTCTCACAAGAAAACACGTTCAAATTAAATCATAATAAACCAATTATTTTTGTGTTTTTTAAAACAGTACACTACAATTTAATAGACGCGTAAACACGTACTCGTATGACAATGTTTACATGGTTTTTCTAACACCTCTTACAAGGATATGGTACGATATGATATGATTTGTTTGCCCTCAGGAATAGACACTGAGACAAGCAACAGACAAAATTTTAGTGACTTAAATTTATTTTTTCATACTAAATTTTCTTTCCCCATATCAAAGATCCTTCCTAACACCTGGTTCACGCAACGACCTCTTTGAATACGCCCTTTGTGTAGAAAAATATAATAAATGGTAGTGACTGGGTGTTAGGAGTGATCTTACATGGTAGTTCAATTTTTAAAAACCCTTTGAAACTGAAGGATTTTCGCATTTCATTACATAGTGTATATTTTACACTTACACTAAATATACATACATGTATTAGTGTTCGCCTTACATATACCGTACAACAAGCTTTGTTTTAATCAAACACATGGTATTATTTGTGGATGTGCATTTTCGTTTAGAATTTCAGTGATTGATGTTAGAACTATCTTATTCTAAGCTGGCATGCAGTTGCAGGTGTTTAGGTGACAATTAAATATTTTTTCATTACTCACATACGAGGACGACGAAAAGACACGAAACTGACGGAACATGACATCGAAAACGTACCTGATATTTTTTTTATTCTCGAAACCTCACCTTCAAAACTCAAGGGAGTTGTTAAACTATTTTATAATTTCTACAAATTAAAGCTTAGAAATAGCTGTTGCTGACCTCTCTTAACTTCGAAAGATAATGGGGCATTTATTATTTATTACATTCTTAATATTATATATTCATTTTTCTACAAAGTATTTAGTACCACTTAGGAAAGACTGGACAGACACCATGCTGTGTGAACACTTAGATTTACACACAAAAGAAATTCTACTTTCAGCTAAATACATTCATAGATGTAATATTATAGTGCAGGTATGCATGATATTTTTGGTGAGTCGTGAAGTAAGAGTGTCACGGCGGGCAATTACTTGTCCACAGTTGACTGATATGTAAAGGCTGACATTGACTAGTTAGCGCTCGGCTTTCAAGTATTAAAACCGGCTTTTTGTAGTATCCAGGGTTAAGGTAAACGCTAAAATTGACAACAAATCTTTTTTGCTTGTAGAACATTGTATGCATGTAATGTATGTATATGACGAGTTTGTGTGCCATTCTTTATGTTCGCATACATTCATAATTAATGTTTTAACTAGTGTTAAAGCGCTCATGATGAGAGTGTATAATGCGATGGGTTATGTGCAGAAATTCCTCGAAATAAACTATTTCCTACTTTCCTACTTAAACTTCTCTACCACTTGTCGTGTTCATCTTCAGGGATCAGGAACACTGCCCTCTCGTAAGAGGACCGTGTTAAGTGGATCGAAAAACCCAATTAGGATGTAGTAGTAAGTATTTCGTAGTTATGTACAGATGCGAAAGTCGTAGCTATGTGCTGAGTAAGGATGATGGAAAAATCCGTCGTCGAGCATCTAAAGATGTTCCAAAAAGTTATGAAGTCCTCCTGCAACGGCTGCCAAAATATTTCCAGTCAACAACAATATGTTGAAAGTTTGAGTTTTGAGAGCAGGGCTGGCAAGAGTATCCCTTGGGCAGTACAACCGGTCCAGAGGGGCCTGTGTAAAGAGTTTTCGGAAAAGGTAATATCATAATAAAATTATTAGGACCTGGGTCAACTACATACTCATTCTCGCTCCTGGACATTTTTATGACAGATAAATTGTTCTGGGCTATGCTTCGTTCGTTTCGCCAGTTGATTTTTTATTTTCCACAACTCACGACTGCACCTTTGGCACTAGTAGTGGCAAGTACAGTCTTGAGTTTTAGGGAAGAGTAGTTTAGAGTTTACCCAAGGGAATCTGTCAGAGGAAAAAGAACAACATGCAAGAACTCAACCACGTAGAAGATTCGGAGGATTCGACCACAGAATTGGTTACGTTCTGAGAACTTTTACAAACTCATATTTACTCGTACTTCCTTCTTCATTCTTTATAGGAAGGAATATTTGATAGGTTTGACGGACAGTACTTAATACTTATTATGATATATGTGTAGGCAGGATTTATGGTCACTCTTGCAATACTACGGTACTAGAATGTACAGGTAACCGCATACTTCTCATGATAATTTTATTCATAGATTTGATGTTTAGAACTTTAGCTAACATGAAATAGACTCTCGCCCATAAAACCTTTTAATTTTGTAGTGCAGTGCGATTGGAATTTGAGTCAGTAGAATGAACTTATGGTCAAGTCAGGAGTCGGATTTGAATTTGAAAATTTGATGAAAGCACTTTGAAGTCATAAGTGTAAAGAATTCTAATATTCTGCTTATTAGTTCCTTTCTATTTCATGTTCTAGAGAAGCGACGTTGAGAGTCTATGTTCTCGTTCACTTCGTGCGTTTTAAAAGAACTCGGATGGGTTGCAGGGAAAACGTGTAGTGAAAGTGCTGACTGAGTGAAAGTGAATTCTTTTGTAAGTAGCAGTTGTAGCACGGTGAAAGAAGTTCAATTTGATTCCATTACAATAACAGCTACCTTCTCGTATACAGAGAATAATGATTTGCAGTCAGTTTTTTGTGTGATTAATAGATTTCATTTTCACGTTTTGTACATAACACTTACATGAATATGTCTAAGACTTCTGGCCTGGCCCAGCCCAACCTACAAAATATTCGTTACGTAATGTGTAAGTTTCCTATGCATAGTTTTGTATCTAACTCTCTTTCTTCACTTTCCCTTCAAATAAAATTTTGTTTCATAAGCTTTCACACAACAAAAAGTTTTTACATCAGACATGGAGAAGGCTAACAAGGGACGGCAGTGTTAGGGTCGGCGGTACGGTATGCTATTCACATTAATCTGAACGAGTAGCCTGTTCTAGGCATTGTACATGTCGGAAGCAAGTATTCCCCACTGCCATGGTCGGTCCTCTTACTTTTACTTTTATTCCTGTGGTTATTTTGTAAAGGTAACAAGTAAAGAGGGACTTGTGTATGTGTGGCGTTGACGCTTTCAAAGTTTATTCCCAAACCATGGTATCAAACTCTGAAAAGTGGTAGTCGCCCGATTAAAGCGTGGAGTTTCATTAATATTGGAGTAACAGGTTACTCACAGGGTACCAAATACGATATTTCCAGTATGGTCAGGTGGGATTTTTCTGTTGTTTCCTAATTCTGACTCCACTGTCGTACTGCTTGCCTCTAATTTTTTCTTAACTAACTTGTTGTTGAGTCAACTCATCTAGAACTAGTGGTACTGTCTTCAATTATCTGTACACTCATATTAACAATTTTGTGAGCTTGGTTTTTGAGTGGAAGATTAAAAGAAGGAAATACAATTTTTCACTGGCAATGCATTCTGAGGAAAAAATCGGATTTTTCTTTTCAAATACCTTGCCAATGGAAAATCGACTTTTTACAAATCGGTTAACAAAATGTAATTATAGCAGAAGAGATAGCTTCGGCGGATTTTAAAAAAAAAACATATTTTGTTTTACACGCTCGTCAGCACCGTTACACATGTTGGATTTAGAAGCAGAATAGCTCCCTAGACCCTCTATAAGATTCTCTACAAAATACATATCTCACATTTTGTCCGACTCCCCTGATTGGGCTGCATAGGAGGGGGGCAATGGGGCAAAGGTTATGCGCGACCATACCTTCCCACCCGGCCAACTGATGGGGGGGTATGTACTGCAGGGTATGCCGCCCGCCGCTTGCGGCGGTCCCCG
>JAQGCA010003006.1:0-12658 GCA_034698945.1 Protaphorura quadriocellata | reverse complement strand
TGTTCAATTTTACGCCAGTTCTATCTATTCGTGTGCGCGTCATTTAGATCTACCAATAGAAATCATAAAAAGAACTTTTCTTTTTGTTGTAACCCATTTTTGGGAAAATTTAAAAAATACGTGAGTTTTCCCGCCACCCCCCTCCCACCTTGGTGAGGCAAAATGAGATTTCTTGTACCCCCCCACCCACCCTAACGGGAGACGTAATACTTGAACAGTCCCTTATAACAATGATATTTGTGGATAAATTTCATATGAATGTACAGAAACACGTTAGAAGGTGAACCTACGGGGTGTGAGAAGATACTCTGCGAAGATTAAAAATAATTTAGTTTTCAAGGAAATTTTTATATCGTCAAAAAAATTAAATATGAAAAAATTGGTTTGGCCGAACTCACGGTCAGATTTAGATGTTGGGACGAAAGGGCAGAGAAAGTGAATTTTTTCTCATCCTTAGGATCCGTCCACTCTGTCTCCGTCACTTTCCACTTCTTTGAGGGATGGACAAACAGATTTGGAGGGACATAACTGTAACACTGAGCACAACTATTAAGTGCAAAGAGTCTCTTGGGTAAATACCCGTAGTAACGACACTCAGGACTTTTCCCATCTTTTTGATTCACAGTCTCTGCTTCATAGTCACTCACAAACTCTTTATAGTTAGAAATTAGGCTAATCTCAATTTTTGGTATAACTTTCACAACAATAGACAAGTTTGTTGGCAACTCAGCACTTAAGGTCGGATGAGCTTCTATTTTGTTCTCAGCGCTAAAGTCCGTAGTTTTGGTGGTCGTGTAATTGGCACTCCGCTTTCTTTTACTCATTCTTTCAACTTTTTCTTTTTGAATTCTTCGTCGTAAAATTTTCTCCGGGCAGTATGAGAGTGAAAGGATCGGATGGCGATGTCGTCGGATCGTCTTGTCATCATTCCCTGAGACATTTCTACACTCCAGGCTGAATTGTTCAAATTCAAAAGTGTTGAGTCCGCCTTTCTGTCCATGTGATGAAGATGAAACTGAGATTATTTGGAGTGAAATCATGAGGAAGACGAGGGCAGAGAAGAACGATGAACTGTTCCATTTTAGACCGTACATCTTGTTGTATCCCTGTCACTTAAACACCAAGTTGCCGACTCTGCAATTTTTAAGGAACAAAGTATTAGCGGTTGGATAATCCATTAATTGAAAGAACATTCCGACGTTTTCATATGAAATTTGATCTGGGACAAAACTTTCTCACTCAAACTCAGGTCGTGACCTTCCCTTTTAAGTTTCAATCTCAGTCGAAGCCTGAAGCAATTTATTGCATGCATATAAACATTAGGACCAAAATTATGTCTGTTCTGTTGTACCGGATGCGTTCAGATACCAGTATCTTATACATGTAGTTGTCTAAAGTTTCATTATTTCCAGACGAAACCAGACGCAAGCCGTGTTCGTTGGAATAGACAAGACATTAATGAGGCCTTGTATTATTTGTGCTTTCCATGAAGCGTGCCATGCATTGCAATCTGTGCAGACCTGTTAGATGTCTACTACAATCTGTGGTGAAATGTCTGCGTATAATGCAGAAATCCTGTTCCGCCAATCCTTTAGATTTTCTTTATGAAAACAAGTGACAAAAAACACGTGAAAGCTTTCGTATTTTGCAGTCAGGAAGACAGGCTAATCTGGGAGATGATCCCAGTAAATGCGCAGTGGCTGTATAAGTGACACGGGGTCCTAGATGGGTGTAGGCCCGGACCGACCATAAGGGAAGGTTGGCGATTGCCAAGTGCACCCCTAGAAATTTAACATTACGGGCACGGAATTAAGCTGCCCTTTGTCTCATGCCACTAATGCTAACTGACAACGGCGTCCCTAAGCAACCAGTCCGGACCTGGATGGGTGGTGATTGCAAATGCCCCAGTTCCTAATAAGTATCCAATTTCAACTTCAATGGCTTCAACAGAATGCACTACACCTAAACATGGAGACATAAACTCTACGACACGTGATGTAAAAAAAAATAAAAACACAAACTCCGTGTCCAAATGGCCAAATAATGCAAATTCGTCACAACATATACAATCATTTCAAGCAATAAATAATATAAATGGCAGCTTATTTTCTCCTTAGAAGAACCAAGGTTCTTTCTCCAGTTTAAACCAGAGTTGTGAAAAGTGAGGACTCAAAAATAATTGAAAAAATTGAGGGAGGGAACTCAATTCATCTTGATCTAAAATCACGTTTAAATCTCGTCTTGTGTTAATTTCACCTTCGTGTCTGCAACACCCATCCACACTTTCACCGCTTTCACCATTTGTACGAATGGGTTTACCAACTCAAACACACGCAAGGCTTCATGAAGGCGACAAATTAGCATGTTAGGATGTCAGGATTTTTAATGCTTAGCTGGGAGTAGAGTCTAAATAATACGTCAAATCTTCCATTTTAAGTACGAAGGGGGTAAAAGGAAAATGCAGCATTTTATTTTCGTGATTTATAATTCATTCGTGAAGTCGAGTAATGTCTAACATTAGGTTTACATTCCGGGTCTTTTACCACTGATCCTAATGCTAATTGATAAAAATAGGATGCCTTCTGGAATTTGAACAATGCAATGTCAGAATTACCTAATGATAATACATTGTCAGAGTTACGAGTTCAGGATTGAAGCTCGTTGAAAGTTGATATCTGTGTAGGTGCAAAATTCCGCGAGTTGGCAATATTTTGACATGTTTTAATAGCCCTCCAAATTTCTTTCACGTGCCTTTCTTTCCGGATTTATATCTCTAAATCTATCTTATAAATCTATGATATTCCGAAAGCGTTTTCGAAACTCAAACGTGTTAGATTCAATTTCGGAATCGTTCTTTTGTTAAAAGTTAGATATTATGGAGGATATTTCGTGAATTCAGAATTACAGAGAGACTCATAGAAAAATATCGCCGTCTGTGTTGGCCACATTGCCTTCAGCGAATAAATGTCAGAATCCATGATATAGTGACAAGACGAAACCTGAATTTTTGCTTGCAGGAAATAAGTGAAATACTGTATAATAAAATTGGCCTGGCCATTATTGAAAGTAGAAGAGTGACTTTCACTCTGAATAATATTTGGGACGTGAGCCGACTTTCAGCATTCTCCTGAAAGATCCGGCACTTCACATTCCATAAACGGTGAGGAATTTCTGCCTCATTGCACCCAGTCATCCCTCACATCCCAGATCTTGAGAGATTTTTCTTGAACGTCTGCTTTTTCCACTACGGCAGTTTTAGCAAGCAACAGCACTTAAAGAATTTTGTATTAAATACATTTGAAGAATTCACTGACCTGTGAGATTTACAGTTTTGTTATCTGTCTGGATTCTTTTAGGAAATATATGAGAATTGGTTATCAATATAAATTGTACCCATTGTGTGGATAAACATCAAAGATTATTTTTATCATTGCGAAAATGTCTGAAAGATATTTCCTTATTAGGTATAATCAAAATATAGTTGCTTTAAATCAACGAGATCAGAGTCAGAGAATTCTTTATTAATGTCATAATGCTCCATAGCTTCATCCTTCATATAAATGAATACAGGGTCGAAATGCGATTTGTGGTTTAACACAAAAAATTAAGCCCAATGATGTGTTAAATTAAATTTGCCTAGCAGAGTTCGGGCCATGACTTATTCCAATCCAATGATAATGAAAAATTGACAATTCATTACAGAATAGACATGGTAACGTTCGATTTGATTGGTCACTATTTGAAAATCGGCCATTTGCTTGCTTCTTCGAATCTGAGCACTAATTGCATAAACTTGACAGAATTGCTTCCAAATGTAATAGCCAGTTACCGACTTGAAATGTGTAATTAGACAATTGCACTATGTGACCTTGCGGACAGGCATTCAAGTCCGTGTTGAATTTTGTTTGAGCTGTTGGTTAGATCCTACCAAAGAAATCCTGTGTTTATTTAACTGGTCAAACAAATGCGTATGTTAGTGTTCTCGACTCCTAATAACTCAATACATGTACTGTAACTTGTCAACGTTCTCGTGTTAGCCCTAATAAATAACGACAATCTGGTATTTATGCAAAAAATTAACAGTGTACATTGAGTATGATGGTGAGTCGGGATGATAAATATGCTCTCTGTATGATATTTATTCAAGCCACTGATGACGACGTCGACGAAACCAACATTCACACATTACAGGTCTACGGTGTATGCGTGTTAGATACAGAGACTTTTCTCAGTAAAAGTCAAGGAGATTCTGGGAAGGAAGATGACAAGGGCCATTTCACACATGACAAGGGAAAAGTATCTCATTCATTTTATGACCTCGTCTCGTTGATCTGCGTCCTACGCCCATCTTTACACACGTGTTAACGTCCACTCATAAATCCCACACATTTATTGATTATCCGAGTCAACTTTATGTCACCGAAAAGTAAACTTGATATTTGCACAACAAATTTAAGTCTAATCCCTTGGGAATTAAGTTCCAAAATTTCTCACTACATGTGACAAGATTTAATATGTACGTTTCATATAAATGTCCATGAACAGTGTTTCAGACATTGTTTTTATCAAGATGCACTCTAATTTCTACCAAATTTTTGAAAATGCGGACAGCACGCTAGAGAAAACAAATTACATCGTAGGTAACGCTATACCAAAAATAAAACATCACGTCGTTTTAACCAAGTTGAATAGGATATTTCTAATCTGATTAACTCTATCTGTAAACTTAAGTGTTTACAATGTTAAAAGTAGTAGTATTTTTCCATCGCCTCGTTTGTAGTCTCATAATTTGAATAATTTGAATTTTACTACAAACCCGGAAATTCTCGGAGTAGTACTTACTTAAAAAATTCGTGATCATTTTCAATGACCTAAAGGAGGGTCGTTGCGTGTATATAAGATATTGCATGTTTACGTTTCGGTGCATTTTGTCCAAATACCTGCCGTATAAGTCAGTCTGCTCACTTCGTAATATCGAATGCCATCAGGGAATATCAAAATGGTATGACCTATGATAAAAGTTAAACTTTCGCGAACGGAGATTAAGGTAAAACACAAGGATTCCATTCCCGACTTTCAGTTATCTTATTTTTTGAAAATTAGTTTTGAGTAGTATTTTATATTAGCTTAAAAATTAGGTGCTTTGCACCGATTTACGAATTCAAATAGGATATCAGATTTAAATATGGTCAGGAGTCGGGAGGAAATATGCAATTAAGTGTGAAAGTGGGTTCAAGAATCTGGGATGCTGATGCGGGTGTTTAATTATGTAAGCAGTAGATGAACCGCTAAATATTTAATGTAGGTAATCTTTCATTTCTGTCCTTACCATGTTTACTTTAAAGAAATACGGCTTTACCTTCGTTCGTTTCTTCCAAAAAAAATTCTCAAGTACGTCTGACTGACTCAAACGGGCACACAGATGCCGATGTTAAAATTCAACTCTTTATTTACTGACTTGAAGTCGAAGTTGAGTCAACGCGTCTCGCTTTTTGTGTTTACAGCAGAAAAAAAATAACAACTCACAGGTTTGCTCTTCCTGTATGTAATGTGCAAAACTTGACTACTGCCAACTTAGCTTAAAGTTTTAATGGTAAATAAATTAACTGTTAGGCGGAAAAACCCTAATTTTTCATGGGAACAGAGCTTTGAAGAGCATTTTTATGCCATGTCATCAACACTTCCAGGATCTCCAGGAGAATTAAATAATAAAGCTTTCGTGTGCAAAGTACTGCACATAAGTGCTCAACTTTAACATATTCAGTTTTCTTTACTTCTTGTGCTCCTGAGATTTCTTTGCTTTTAAGCTGAATTTTTGATATTTGGACCAACTTTTCTTCACACATCGTGAATAACACAAGTTCCTGGAGATTTACAGATCTCCCCGTATTAGAATTCTACTTTTGTTGACCGTGAATCAATGAACATGATTCCGGCCGTTAAAATCCAATGTTTGGACAACTTTCTTGTCAACATTTAATTGGGAAAACTTTTAGGGCTGTGCGATAATTGGCAATTAAGCACTTTCAAATTCTTCAGAGTTTTAGCTTTTTTGTGTGCAGTGTGAGACGTAGCAAAAAGTCTGCAAGACAGATATAAAGAGTTGAACTGAAATTGAGATCCGTAATTTGATGATAATCTTGTGGTATCTTAGGAGCTATTCCGTTTGAAATTCCGACGTGCGTAGCTGCTCTGACTGACGAGTGCTTAGGCAAAAATCAACAGGATAAACGGATTCTGGACCGATTTTTGACAAAAACACGTCATAAACTTTATTTCGGAAAATCCGTAGATTCAATCTTTTCTACTTTTATTACAACCTTAAGAAATTTTGTTTGGCCTGTTTGGAGAAGACATTTACCTGCCGGAGGCAATGATCTGCCTCCGGCAATATATAAATTTGAAAACCTCTTTCCATATACCTTTGTTCCATGAGCTGGGTAAAGTCGCTTCAAAATGGATTTTCTATTCCATGTTCTACTGGAGATTATATTTTTTGCTGAAACTTTTGATTAGAAATAGTGCTTTTAGTGATCCACATTCACTCATAGGCTGCTGACGTAAAGTTGAACCAATATATTCCAATTCGGATGCACAATTCGTATAGTGTTGTCACATCGGAAATTGATTGATTGAAGAATCGGTGCCTGGGGAAATGTCTCGACACGAACACGAACATTGTAAGAATCCTAAGCAGTTTAGGTCTTCTGACAAGAATTCAAATGAAGAAAAGCACAGCGAGACGACAAAGTCGCTCTAAACTTTTAATGGAATAACATGCTTCTAGTTATTTGAGTATTAAAGAAGTCACAAAAGCTTGAGGAGTCAACCAAATAAAATTTATTAGGGTCACTGAAGACTGAACAGCTCAATTTCCTCCTACGAAAGGTCTCAAGTAGTGTTTCCTATCTCCTCTCTGATCTCGGGAGTGACTTGGAAAAATTAGATAAGAAGTTGCACATTTTCCCTGAATCCTCAAGTCTTTTGACTTACGGAGAAAGTTAGTCTTAGTCAATTAAGGACATAAATCTGCACTATACACGATTTTTTTTACAAGAAGTTCAGAAGAAGTCACAGATTTAAACTAATACACAATCACATGACAGAAAATATTTTCTAATGCGAGAATAAAACAGTTTCTTTTATCTTCGCAATGCAAGTTTGAGAATATTTAAAACATGGTTGTATATTTATCCGGGTAAAATGCCGAAATGTGATATGAGCAGTTGAGCGGGAAACCTTGTTCATTCCGTGGTTTCACGGCAACTGAGGGAAACCCGAATTCTGATTCCCACTCAGTCTGCGGGACATTTGTGGATGGAGTCGTGGAGAATGCAATTCCAACATATTTCCCAACGCATGAACATCAAGGGAGCGACGGGACTCGTGGACGCCCTACAGGTATGGCTGGTATTTATAGAGAATCGGGTTCAAATACTGCAAAAAAAGCCTCAAGCATTTCATATTAAGTAAATTGAAGCACAATATAATGGAAACCACCGCGTAAGATCGCAAAGTAGTCATGACCAATTCAATTTATTCTTGATAAGAGTGGATAATTCGGGAGGGAGTTGTAATACGCTCGTAACGTTCGTAGGATGTGAATCTGAAATTAACACCAGCTTGATGGTTTGTATAAATACTAATTTTACAATTTATGCTACAAATGTTCTTGAAAATTTGTGCTTTACATCTGACTTCGAGTGCTAACAATTAGATTTATTTAACATTATATTTATTTTGTATATCGACAAAAGTCCGTCCGAAACACATTTTTATAGTATATGAGCTGCCTCAAATTTTTACAGAGAGAATTTCAGATAAAATTTAAATCAATCTTAAATATCAGTAAATATATTAAATATATCAAACTAGAAAACCCGACCCCCGCTAGCGGGGACTGTACGGCGTTGGTACCCCTAGTAGTAGGAAATATTTTATGAAAAACCTAGTTTTGCGGCACGCGGCTACGCCGCGTCCCCTGTACTTTTGTGTTGCGTCCCCGTGGTTGAAAAATTAACCAGTGCAAGCTAACGTTGCATAGCAAAGTGGATAGCTTGTGACTTGAATAATGTGGAAAGCAGCAAATTCTAGAAAATAGGATGAAAGAGAATGATTTTCATAGCGAAGTTGTAAGTGCTACTTGTGGTGTGAATATGGTGTGAAAGAAAACAAAATTGGTCCGCGTGTTTACGTCAGTTAACAACTAAAAGTATGCGAATCCAATATGCCACACAATTAGTAATGAGAACCACGTGAGCAATCGTTAGGTATAGGAAATAGATTAACTCGAGCTCGCTATTCCGAACTCTTGGACATACAGGGCGTTGCGCGTCGCAAACTCAATTAAACATTTGTTGACGTCAGTGCAAAAAAATGTTTAAAAAATCTGAAAAAAAACTAAGTTCAAAATTTCTCAAAATAATTAAAATTCAAAAACTAAAAATATTAGAATTTAAAAAAAAATCAAAATTTCGAGAGAAAAAATCCAAACCTATATCATAAAAGCAATTTGGATTTCCTTCTCAATTTTGAATACAATTGTTTTAATTTATCTTCTAAATTTTGATTTTTCTAAATTTTAAGATTTTAAGATTTTGAACTTTATTTATTTTGAGAAATTTTGAACATAATTTTTTTCTAATTTTTTTAAACATTTTTTTACACTGACGTCAACAAATATTTAATTGGGTTTGCGACGCGCCAATTTCAAAGTAGTCTAAAAGATAAGAAACGCCCTATACAGCTCACGCGCAATCTATTAACCCTTCCAACACACGATACCAGAAATCACGCAAGATGGCCATACCTTGCCGCTTGCGGTTTTGATAGTAGGAGTCCTTCGTACACATCGCTAACACCAAAATCGCCACCCCCCTTTCCACCCAGCTCCCATTTCCCAACCCGTATAATGTATTTGGGATGAAGGTAACGAAGAAAGATAAATCCATAAATCCAGACAGAGTTTATCAGCTTTATATAAAATAATACATTAAATATGCCCTCATTCAAAATACCTAAACTTAAGTTTTACCACACCCCTTTTGTAAACGGAACTACGTACAAAGTATGATTGGTTTTTTTTTATCAAGAACGAGCGAGAAATAAATCTCCGGAGAAATATTGGATAGTCTTTGGATCTGTGCTCTGGAATTTTTAACAAGACAATTTTATTTGAGGTTTGTTTTCATTGCATGGATTTGAGGAGTCGTGATGAGCGTGAGACCTGAGGCAATCCAAGAGACGAAAATCATCAAAATTGGTTTGGCTTTCCCGAGTCTACTCCATTATTATTAACTTGAACCGAATCAGTTCACGTTTGCTAGCGAAATGACGAGAAAGTAGCACGTCTCTCCGAGTCTCCCTGCTAAGAAAATGAAAAACTTGGTTTATGCATGTTTCTGGCTTCTTTTTTCACAATCGCACGAACATATGTACGAACCGTATCATAGCGTAGGGTTTGATATAACGAACACTAGTAAAACGTACCAACCAGAACCTTTATTTATCTACCTGGAGCCTGTTTTTCAAAGGAAACCCAATATTGTCTGCGAAAAAAATTAAAATGTCTACTTGTTCGTTTTGAACTTCTATTTTTGCAGCGGTTACCAAGATTCATGCTATGTTACAGTCAATCGTAATAATATTTTTTGTATAACATCGGGAGTATCGTATAAGCCAATACTTAATTAGTACATCGCTTTTATTATTGACATGCTCGTATTGTGTCGATGATATACTTACGTAGATACGTGGTAGATAACAGAAGAATATGGGGTTGAAGAAAGGAGGGTCAGGATGTTGGACCCAGGTGGTCGCGGAATCTCATTTCATTGTATCTTCGACATATGATATTAGCTCAACCCACGCGCTTGAACCTTTAAAATGAAATAAAATCGTTTTCCGCAGATGAACCAGACGTACTGCGGAAATAAATGTTAGTACGAACGGCGGCTATTTGTAAACAATTACAGCAATTATTTCAATCCAAGTTTCAGTATCACAGTTTTCCATGGTGAAAATGAAGGAAATAAGGAAAAAGTGAAAGTCAAGGAGTGGAAACGGAATGTGAATTTCGGATTTGCTAAGGACGGAGAAGGGTAATAAGTAGTACATTCGTATGGCTTGGATAAACTTGAACCACAGGTTTCCCTTTCTGTCTCCAGATTTTCTCTTGGCGGTCACAAAATTTAAGCCTCGTTTTGTCTCCGCTACTTGGAGAATTGATGGGTAGTCATTAATCTAATGGAAAAACAACAGAAGATGAGGTAGGACTGAACACCAGACATTATGTGAAATGCAACCAAGACTAAAACGGATACGGTTAAAGAGAGTGTGTTGATGTAAACCTCGGTATCAGACATTTCGGCGTCTCTACAGTTTCAGACAGCTGAAACCAAATAACACGACCACTTGAAAGCATGGAGTGGAATCACTTTGGTAATATTATGATATGAAAGGGAAAGTAGAAAATAAACTCTGAGCAGTACAGATGCGAAAGACGACCAGGAAGAGTGAAATAGAGAAAAGCAAAAGACTGGCACTGACCGTCCAACGGTATAGTGAATCGAAAGTAACTAATAGTAACTGACCTTGGAAAGCTATACTGACAAGAAAGGTACACCAAGTGTTGGTCGAGTTGAGTGTCGAGGGCTATGCTACTTTGAAGACCGCCCAAAATAATGGTGTTGTGCAAAATATTTGACCGGAGATATCAAATTTCGAATTTTCGAAATGTTGAAAAAAATTATTTTATTACAGGAATATTGAGTAGAAAATATTAAAAAAAATACACAGAGAAGCGGTACATGGAACGCGCACAGTTGGAAGCACATCGAGACAAAATGTTTGCTATCAATTCCTGCTCCATTTCTGCGCCGGATGTAAAATATTAGTTACCGACTATTCCGCGAGAGTCAAGGATCTCTTGAATACGTATGCCAATTGTTAAGCAATTCAGTCAGTTGGGCCAATCCATCAAGCAATGAACCGATATTAATAAATTGTTCCGTGCTTTAAGATATTGGGTATGCACCAAGGCAACGGGAAATTGAGCGATGAAGAGCTGTTTACAATATAGCTAGTTGGTAGTGTAGATGCAATGCTCCATGACTGTCTGGAGCAGATTCCGACTATTCCGTTTATAAATCATTCATTTGGATTAATAAATTTTCTTGTGTTTTACGGTGTTCCATATACGGGTAAAATTATAACCAAGTGAATTACAGCGACAATAATTTTGACAAAATGAATAGAACGCGAATCAGAGAGCAGTCATTTCTGGTTTCATCGTACTTGATTTTATTGAATTTGTTTCCACTCTCTAAATTTGTTTGTTTTAAAATATTTATGCATGAAGTCCAATTAAAGAATAGTCACGCAACGCGCGAGGTTTTATGGGAGCGATGAGCTGTTTACGATATAACTAGTTGGTAGTGTAGGTGCAATGCTCCATGACTGTCTGGCGCAGATTGCGACAATTCCGTTTATGAATCATTCATTTGGATTAATAAATTTCCTTGTGAAATGTCGGCGTGTAACTTCATGAGTACGCTGAAGAGCCATTTCTGATACATATTTATGACTAGTCGGTAGTGCGGGCGACATGCTCTTTGACTGTTTCGAACAGCCAAATTCGGACAAGGCGAAATGTGGATCGCACAGAACACAATATTATTCCACACCATTTTATGGTGTCGCCGAGGGGAGAGCAGCATAAGGTTTGATAATTTTTTTTGTCAAATTGTTGACTTGGTTCTTGACACTTGAATAAAACTGAACTTGAAACCAGAATTAGCACGTTTTATTTGACACGAACGGATGCACACGTTTAGAACACCTAGGGAACACAATTGTATAGCTCAGTCGTACCGCCTTTCGCAAAGTTGCAGAATAAAAATCACCTCAAACTCAGGAGACAGGCTGGGATTCAGAGTTCAGAGTACCATTTTGGAGATCCAAGTACAAAGTCATTTACTCCTTAATTATTTATAGACAGAATGGAATTAGCTGAAGCAAGTTAGATTTGCATGTTATTTACTTTTGTCACACTATTATTGACACTAAATAACGAAACATAAAATGAATTCAAAACTAACGAATTCAAATATTTCAGTATATCTGTGAAACGGAAACCACACGCTCCCAGAAGAGAATCCTCCCATTCTAATCCGGCAAAACTGATATTCAGATGAATTCAATTGGAAAGTGAAACTGGATTTTGAGTTGAAAGTCACCGTTTGACCTTATAACGAAGTATAAAATTAAAGAATTAAGTAAGCAAGCCTGACATGAAAAACTGGTATTGGAAACTTTACCTTCGTTGTGACAAAGCCTAAGGGAATTATTAATTTTCTCACCTGGCATACCCGTGTAATATTTCTTTCCACCGAATTCATTTCACTGATTGCTCTCATTAGTTTTTAAGTCATCACAACATCTCTATTCTCTTTTACAAATGCCCTTGAACACCGTTGCGTTAGCATTCCAATGTGTGCTTATGATACAAATGCTGAGGTAGTCCGGTACTAAGCGTTAGTTATGCTTCTTTGCCTTCAGGACCACTTTTCCACCGTGATTTACAAATATAATTTAAATGTGACGGTAGGCTCACAAAGAACAGTTCTACTCTGAAATACTCCTGTGTGAAGGCAAGGTA
>JAQGCA010003005.1:0-12662 GCA_034698945.1 Protaphorura quadriocellata | reverse complement strand
TACAGACAAGTACCCCTAGTAGTGGTCCGATGACGTTGGTTAACGAACTTAGCCGGAGCTATGGCCCAAGGGTCATGTATGCCAAGTTTGAACAGAATACGTTGAGAAATGTAGCCGCTAGAGTGGCGACAGACACACACACACACACACAGACACACACCAAGGACCATTGTATAGCTCAGTCGTTCCGCCTTTCGCAATAAATTGGAAGATGAAAAACCTCATAACTTTGCATATTTGGATGTATTTTTGGCCAGAATATAATATTAATTTAATATTAACACGAAGTATTGAATTTTGGATGTATTTTCGGCCAGAAAAAAAATATTAATTTAATATTAACACGAAGTATTGAATTTTAGCCGAAAATACATTCAAATATGGAAAGTTATGAGGTTTTTATTCTTCTAATTTGTTATTTCACCCATTTCAACGGTTTCTTGAAAAAATATTTATTTTCCGATTTTAAAAAAAAAAATGGTTTTGAGATCGATTTTGGGGAAAAGTGCCATGTTATATCCCATGCTAAAATCTTGAGAACAAAGAGTTTGAAAAAAAAGTTTGAATTTTTTTTAGAAAAAGTGCAAAGAGGGGACTCGGCACTTTTTCTAAAAAAATTCAAACTTTTTTTAAAAATCGAGTTTTGAGAGTTGCTCGAGCTAATGACATTTTCGAGGGTTTGGGGCAAAGGTCTTTCAGAAAAAAAAGTTTGGGTCAAATCGTTGAGTTACACCCTAAGTAGTTCCCTCGTGAGTCAGATGATTTTTTAATACTTGACAATAGTGTAAGCAAACTGCTGTCGGGCATAGGGCTCCGATCGGTTCGGTTGCTCATTTTTGAGAACCAAAAAATGTCGGTTCTGTTCGGAACCGAAACTGAACCGAAACCGATCGGATAACCGAAGAATGGAAATTGTGCCTTAGGCACACGGCACAAACGACCACCGCACAACGGGTACCGGAAATTCCCCCCTTAGAATTGGCTCAATTTTTGATATGCTGTAGCCCTTGACCTCGTTAACAACTTTTGTAAAGGACCGGACCTGAATGGTCACTCCAGGTGACCAGAGGTCACTGACCTTGAGATATTGGTCACCTCATAACCGTGAAAATTACCCTTACAAAAACTTTTCCACTCAGTGTGACAAGCAACTTTTCCCGCTTTCAGTTTTCTCTGCGGTCAACCCCCGAGGTGGCAGGTCAAGGTCAACATCACGGTTATATGGAAACCGATGTCGACCTTCTTCGGATAAATTCGGTTCAGTTTCGACTTAGACCGAACTGAACCGAACCTTTTTTATTCGGTTCGGTTCCACGTCTGAACCGAACCGAAATTATCGGTTCGGTTAGGTTTAGGTTTGGTTCCCCCAAAAAACCGAACCCATTGGAGCCCTAGTCCGGCATCACTATTTCTTACTAATCTCTTAGAGTATAAGTGTGGCGAATGGATTGTTGCTGCGTAAATAATATTTTTCGTTTTTTTGCGGGTTTAGCCCAGATAACCAGTTGGATTATCTGCCAAATTAGAGCTAAGGACATTCTTCGATCTTAGATCCGACTGTTTTGATATTGCTCTTAAATTTTCATGAGCAGGATCAGATAAGTGCGACCGGAACCAGAACAACAGGACGAGTATGAGCATGCTGAACCCAACGCGTCCTAAGAAACCCATCGCAATTTTCTACGGAATCCTCGGGTAAAAATGTCGATTTAAGAGGGACCATGAATCCTTGTAGATTGTAAAATTAAAGCACTTTGTCATACTAATTGAAAAGAAAGAACTAAGCCGTTGAACGCGTTGAGGACCCATTTCTTACGAAAAAAAACGATTCCTTCTTAGGGGGGACGAGATGAAATGAGTAGATTGGAGATGAAATAAAAGAAAGGACGATAATTTAATTTAGGCTAACCGAATTCCCATTGAGACTCGCACAGTACGACGAAATCTAACACGTTGTGTTCCATTTCGAGCACAGTAGTTGTTTTTCCGTGAATCACAGTCAGCGAAGGAGTTCGACCAGCCCGATCCACAGTCAATCCCCCGGAAAATATCACAAAATTCTCCCTAGAAAAAAGAATACGTAAAACATACGGCAAAGAATCTAAAGAATGCCAAAAAACATAGAGCCTAAAAACTGGGAATCTAAACGTAATTCAGAAATTCACGAAATGATGAAAAATGAGTCGAAGCTGAATCTTTTTACATTATACCCTGCCAACGTTCAGCAAGGAATACGAGTTCTGCGTGGACGGTAAGCTGGGATTAGAAATAAGCTCACAATTCGTCATAGCAAATAAATCAAATTAATTCAACGTCCCATTTAATCGACATAAGAGAATAACCCGATTCATCACTCAGTCCGTACCCACTCTTTGAAGACTTCCATTCAACCTTTTGAATTGGTTTGCAAGGCTCAGGCTTTCCATCCTTTGTACTCCTAGCTGCAAATTATCAAAGGAGAATAAAACATACATAATTATAAACTAGTAATCTAATAATTATTTTTTCTATCACAATATTAGACTTCCACACTAAACGAAAACCGCGCGTGCAAAATTATGGATGAGAAAATATATTCCTTTGAAAATTAACAGTATAACTGTAACTTCACTCATTGATTTAAGAAATGAAGACCGAACAATTATGAGAAAAAGTACAAGTCTCGAGTAGCCATATATTTACACAATGTGAATATGTGAACATGATAGATGATACGAAGAACACAAGTTCATTTGAAAGTCTCTGAATTTCTTTAAAAATAATTGTAAAACGATACCTGGGATAATGAACTCAATATTAGTATCCTGCTTTGGTGTGGTTCATTATGAAAGCGATAGGGGAAAATAAGGATTTGATGAAATAATTCATCCCGATCATTCATGAAAAAAATTAAGATAACCAAAATGTTCAGCCACTGTAAATTACATTAATCAGTCCTGACCCTTTCAGTTATAATTTTGACATGTCGAAAATATTGTGATGACTGCTCATACAGAGTTAGAAAATTTCGATACACATCAAAATTATTTTGACTTCCATAAGAAACCCAGCCGAGTTTGATTGCCTGACAGAGAAAAAGGAACTAGGCGAGTGGAGTAGTTTCGAGTTCAACTGAAACTGAACTCGAAACTACTCCACTCGTCTAGTTTCTGAATTACACTGAACTTCAGTGTAATTCACTTCACATTGCAAACATTCACGCCCAAAATATTATATCACAATTTCGCGTGTTTGAAGAGAGATTTATACAACCAAATTCCGTCTATGTACAAAATGAAATATTCAAGCATCCTCGGCACCTAACCAGCCTAGTGGGTAGTGGAACTAGATAATATATTTTCCAAGTCAGTGTAAATCAATTACAGTCTTTACTAGGCCTCCTTTCCAAATTTATTAACACTCATCGCTGCCCACTGAACAAACAAGAGTCTCGGTTCCGATTCATTCCTAACGTAATGTGGTGGTTATTATAATTTTAGTAAAATTATATTCCAATGTAGAAGGCATTTGGACTATAAACTGAAAGACATGTATCAGCTGCATTGTAATCTTTCATGCTTGTATCGGTCGTATTTCAAAAGTCGAAACACTCTTGCTTGTTCACTCTTGATTGGTATACTTAAGCGCTCAAATTAATTTCATTTTAAACCGAATTTTCTAGTAAGCGGTACAAGTCCCATATCCGATTAGAACCCAGGCGCTGCGGAACGATGGAAAGACTGGAAGAGAAAATATTTACAGACTAGACCAGGACACTGAATAGCTGAGCAACTCAACGGGAATATTTCCTCAATTTCTCCAAACTACGCTTCAAAATAGTAAACTTCATTAACATAGTATCTACCGGCTTTGGATTAGGATATTCGGAGACTTTCGTATCAAGATTAAATAAATCCTAGTAGAGCAACTAGCGGGTTAAGCTATGCTTACTTTCGTCCAAACATGACGGGTGCTATGGTGCTAAGTTTGTTCGTATAACTTAATTTAAAATCGGTTTATCGAGGTTCTCGAATAGCGAGTCTGATTATAAATACTTCATACTCACAGTGAGGCCACGTCACAGAAACTGGTTTGAAGTTTTGTCGAATGTTCCAAGTAGTTAATGAACCATCCGAGTGGGAACACATAAACTGCTTTCCGTCTGAGTGCCATGACACGGACCGGAGTGCCTCTGCTGATTGGTACCTGAGTTCTGCAGCTTTCGCTTTAAAATCCCAAAGAACCAATTGACCAGATTCGAAACCAATCAATAGCTGAAATAAATATACATTTTTAAATTACAATGTGCACATGATATCAGTACACCACAGAAAATGAATCAATATTTTGGTAAATTGTGCTGAGTAATTTGAAAATAACTTTGCTGCGTGGTCTAAAATGACATTACTTAAATAAATCTTGACAATGTAATACGGTTTATTGTAATTGAGTTGAGTAAGAAGCATGTCTACATAGAATTTGCTATTCTACACAGCATCATCAAACGAAAATTCTTATAGCTCGAGGAGTTTTTGTCAACAACAAAGTAACTGGTCTCTTCCTCATTATTATACGCAAGAAAGAGTTCTCCCAAAGAATGCTGAGTACCGTTCTTAAAGTACATATGAAACCAGCACGGGGATTGTATAAAAGTTTCAAAGATTAGAAAAGTATTATCTAATGTAGAAAGTAGTCTGTATAAATCTATTGCGGCTTATTTCGAGAACCGAATACACGTAATACTTTTATTCTGAAGGAATAATAAATCAGCGAGAACTAAGGATTGTTAAGCAGTTGAAACCCGATATGACATGGAACAACTTCCTTTCGTTTTACTTTCTCCACGTATCCATTGTGTAAAGTGAAAGAAAAATTACACTTGAAGAATGTTGCAGTCAAAGAACCATTCGGAACATGATTTTAAACCATAGTTCCAAATAATTCACTGTCTATATACAGAGGAGACGACACCCTCCCTAGGTATTAGAGGACGAACAAACAGATCCCATTTAGTCTTAAAATACGCGCGGCCCGGCGCTGTGGGCCACACATACTTTAACGCTTTAGGGTGATTACCGGCGACCCTTCTCGTAGCGACAAGACAAAGACAGATTACAGACAGTCACAAGAAGTTCGAAGATTTCATACGTTGAGATAAGATATAAATTAGACAAACAGATGCAAGGCTACATCTCAATTCCAGGACTACGTAGAAGCCTGGAAGGTCAATTCAAGTTTGACGGTAGTCACGTTAATCAAGCCTGAATGAGATTGCTTGTATTTATCGTAAAACTTCAAATAATAGCAAGTACAAGACCACTTACTTTCTCCAATGGGGACATCAACAGGGCTCAGAGAAAATATAAGATATCACAGGACACCAGGTTATATTTATATTTCATATTTTATGGTACGTGCTGATGAGAACAACATTAGTACGTATGACTGAGTCAAGTCTCACAAAGTGCTAGACTGCTAACTAAAAGAATGGGTTAAAAATATTTTAAAGTGCAACTGGCCGAGGCTGGTACTATTCTATTGCATTATTTGAACTGCGCTTGCACACAATCTTGTGTTGTATTATCGGGTCCGCCTGTTATGACCAAAACTTTTATGCACGAAACTTTTATGAGCGAAAAAATACTGTTATGAATGAGCGAAACGAGGGAGAATGGTGACTACAGAGTTGCCATTTCCTCCAAGCTACCAAAAGTCAATAACGTTGCCAATAAGCTCCAGCTACTCTTTAGCTGTTAAATGAACTGCACCTTTAGTGTATTGCTCATTCATCAGCTGGTAACTTCGTAGGCTGAGATACACAATCATGCAAATGATGTGTAATGATAAAATTTGAAGCTAATGTAAAGTTCAAACTACGGAAACGTGCAGCTGACGAGCCTTTGGTACCACTGACTAAGCTCTGCAGGTAAACCGATTATATTTTAATTCAAAGGCGATATGTCTAAACGACGTTATTTTTAATAATTTGATTTGGAGGAACCGGAGCCGGCAACTCCGTAGCCATCCATTTCCCGCCTTTCGCTCACGACAGTATTTTTTCGCCATAACAGTTTCGCTCATAATAGTGGAACCCGTATTCGCACCATGCACACACATAAGTAAGAACTAAACCTGGTTTATGGGAGTTTGCTGTCCAAAAACTGTTTATGATTTCTCTTAAATGCTCTTTTCGTATATTTGATTTGATTTGATTTGATTTGATTTGATTTTTTATTAACGTGTTTTACCAACGCATCCTGATACATTTAAGTATAAGTAGAATGGCTTAATTCAGCGACACAACTCCAGACAGGCAAAATTATTTGTATCCTACGAAATTCACAGCATTAATCGCGACATATTTGGGTAATGATTGAAGTGGTTATGTAATCAATCAGTGATCCGTTCAAGGATTAATCTAGACCCATTTGAGTCGAGTCTGGATTCTTTTTCTACCGATTTTCTACCGTACCTAAGAAATATCAATCCTTAAAAATCCTGAAGCTATTGTTTTTTCGGAAACATAGTTTATTAAATTCAAGTAATGACGGAGTCAAGAAATTTTGCTCCATAGTGCTTTTGTAACTCGTGTATCTGAAATTGAAAGCTGCTGTTTCTACACCGTGATATTTTATGACGTACCCCAGAAATTAAAATATTACGTAATGCACCCCAAGTTAATATCGCTGCTGATTTCGCAATCACAAAAAAATATAATAAACGCAAACTTGGAGTATCCATTTCTACTCAGAAGAAATTAATTAGGTAGTCATAAAGTTAGTTCAGTAGATAAAGTCAAATCTGCTGTGGCCGCAACTTTTTCGTTCACTTCTCTACGCATCGTCAAGTGAATAGGTGACAGTACGCCTTATGAAAAGTGCAGCCACTGATCAGAATGCGTAAGACGGCAAAGTTTTGGTCACTAGCAGAATTCACCATACGAATAGAATTAGGATTAGGATAATTCAATTTCGGCCGCCTGAAGTCAAGTTAAATACAAATGCACATTTTCGATCATAGGGTCGGTAATTACGTACTCACCTTATTGGAATCCGTCGGATTGTCACGAAGATAAACTACGGAGCCGGGGTGCGTCTTACGGGACCTAAAGAAAAGAATTAAATTCGTTGAAATTAATAGTCCCCTCTAAAACTCAAACGTATAAAGGAGAGCTCACCATGACCAATTAATTATCAGGCAAATACCGCTTCAGCAATAGTGCAAAAAGGTTTCTTAAGGGTAATTGCGGTAAAAATATTTTTGTGTATGTCCAAAACAATGTCAGGTAAATTAATTTTACACACATGGTAGGTATGAGTTTCCTAACTCCATTATTTTCACATCTTTTACCATCACCCTTAACGGGTTCAGCAAAAATGAAATGCACGTTTCTTGTCGAATATTATGCAAATTTGATTTAATTTGATTCTTTATTAACGTGTTCTATCAGACGTATCCTGATACACATTCCAACTAGTCGCTGATTTTCGTGAATCACTCGACTCAAATGGAGTCACATTGTATATTAAAAATACGAATGCGTATCTAATTTTGATTTATTTTTCACCAACGCACAATAAGATTGAACGTGCGAATATTGAATTATTTTCTTCTTTTTACTTTCTATCAAATCAAATCAGTTCTTCACGCTGATGCCCAAAAGTCGAAGAGAGAATATAAACAATTTAATCAGTTAATTCATATCCGATGATGTGAAATTGAGAAATACAGATCACACATGCCTCAATAATATAATAATATATTAACTGGTAATCATTCGTTGGCAAATTGTTGGGTAGGCTAGACACTTGAATTTAAAACTGGAACTAAACTAAAGATTGAACACGCAAGAGGATTTGTTTTACTGTCATTAATCGACAGTAAAACAAATCCTTATTAAACTAACACAATTCTTGGATAATTATTATTTCAAGTAGAGGCGGATTTATATATTTTTATTCAATGGGTTCAAAGTAATCCAATATCATCATTTCATGCGTTCTATTAGTTCAAAATTACATGCATCGCCTCTTCTGAAGGAAACGACTTTGTTTCTAAAAGCTCTAAATGGATTCAGCCATACCTCTCACTGATGATTAACCGATAATTCGGTATTTAGAGAGAAAGAACAATTTAACGGGCTCGTTTGTCTCTCAACTTCAAAGTGCCTTTTAAAGTTCAAAGTACTACGAATATAATTTCAGTAAAATGAATGAATGTTACAATTGAACCAGAAAATCAAAGTCTCAGAATTGGACATACATATCCAAACTTGAATGTTCGTTCCAGGATTGAATTTCTACAATTCAAATAAAATGTGAAATGCAGTTGGACGTAAAGACTGTAAAATGACATGATAGCTCTTTGTCAGTAGCAAACCATCAGTAAAGGGAAGAATAAAATCACACAGCATCATAAAGCATTCTTATCACGACCGTCTAGTCTCAGTGATGATCCCCTTCCGAGCCTTACTTCCAGAATACCAACTACCTACCCCTTCCGTTGTCCTAAATGTCATTCACTTTTCTTTTCCTTTGGTAATAATATGCTTAATAGTCGATTCGAGCCACTCGTCCATAGTTCTTTTCCAGTTTCGCTTTTATGGACGTCCCTCAGATTTTTATGGCTAAGGTATTCTCTTTTATGGGAACTTTCTCATTGAGTCGAGCATGTAGTAGTAGTACAGGTATTTAGAAACTAAGACTACCAGTTTCCTCCTACCCAAAGCACTGAAATACTCCTCCTCCTTTCTCCTGTTAGATACAAAACAGCTTCCGACACTCACACCGTACATGGTCGAATCATTTTATAGGTGCTAGCATAGCGGATTATTTCCCATTATCGTGAGCACAAGATCTGAGGTAAACTCATGCGAAATTGACGCAGGATAAAATCGAGACCCTGGCATACGAAGTACAACCTCGCATGTTGAACGGGACAGATTCAATTGGTTGAAAGAAAGCGGATTTAGTGCATGCCAGCCGGGTTTTATTTCCTGAGCTTGGTGCATCTATGTTACAGAAAATGTAATTAAACATTGAAAAAGCCGGATTATAATTAGAGGTCGGTAATAACTTAAAAAGTAATTCGAATCCTGTGTGAACTCATTCAAACATAGTCAGAGCAAGTCAGTGTTTTTGAAGAAAGTTTAAGAAGCCAATGATATTTTACGGAATACATAATGCGTATTTTAAAGTAGGGTGAAGTATATTGCAGGGCTTCCGGCAAAGGAACCAGGGGATTCTGGTTCTTCATTTGAACAGAAACTGGACCTCTCTCCTGGACTTGACTCGACGGAGAAGATTCAGTGATAAATTGGATCAATGAACAAACCGTAATGCTTCCCTAAAAACGGAAATAAGTGAACAGAAGTTCAAATAATTTATATTCTCCCAGGAAAGTACTTAAGCGGGGTACATGTCCCGAATGAGAACAGGAAGCCAACTTTTCGTTGTAAGGCTCGTAGGAATTGTCGTTCGCAAACAAATTCATTGCAATGCAAACATTGGGATAATGGTTTTGACGATAATCAATCTCAACAACTTCTTTTTTTAGTGGCAGGTATAATGAGCAGACGAATCTGAAGAGAGAAATTAAATGGCAAAAAAAAAATCTTACAACTCAATTGCTTTGTTCCAGTTGATTATGTAGCCGGAGAGCTGTAAAGTCTCAGCGTTGACAATGTGAATATTTCCTCTCTCCGTGCCCACACATAGCCACTTACTCTGGAAGGGGAGGTGAAGACAGGTAATTCTATACGAATTCATACATGAAAATATTAATTTAGAAACTGAAATGACAACCCGTTCGTAACACATGCCACAAGCACCGACGTGAGTCCAATACATTTAACCATAATACCATACTTTGTAAATTGGAATTTAACAAGACAAAGACAAATTACACACCTTTCTCTCTGAAACTTGAGTGAATGAACCACCTGAGGTTTCTTACTGGCGTGATAGTTCCAAAGATGAATAGAATCATCAGCAGTGGCAGAAACGAGGGTGCCCTCATTTAAAACAAACTGCAAATGAAGAACAGCACCGCATTCCGGGTCATGGCGAGCCTGGATATCAACTCCTGGCCGACCCAAACTATAAAGGAAAGAGAAAAAGACAATAAGCATTAGATAAAAGCGCTCTACAACTTAAGTAAGCTTAAATTTAATTCAGGAGATGATAGTGTACCATTACATTGCGAGTCGTGTATCGTTACCAAATAATCCCAAGCTGAACAATAACAATTTACATAATCAAAATCCCAAAACATTTAACAGGGTCATATGAGTGAGAGCCTACTGAAAATAGATGACCACAAAATCAAGTTTGTAAGTAAAATTTAAGAAGACTACACTGTTGATTATTTGTCGTATTTAATTTGATTTTGTTTGAATGCCGATCCGGTACAACGAAGGTACTATTACAGGCATGTGGTTCTACATCCTTCGAGTGTTTCTAAAGCAGACATTTAATAATGCACAAATTATTAGACAGTCGGATATCTGACGAATGTTTAACCTGGGTCTTTTATCGTTTATCAAAATAATTTGTAAAAATGAAAATTTAGTTTGCTGGTACAGAAGCGCTAAGTGAAAAGTGAAAGTCTGTACAGTCTCCCTGCAAATATTATATTTTTGAAGCATACAGAAGTAATCAACGACAGAATTAATGTATTTCAGAGTTGAGCACTCCACAAGCTTTCACTCCGACGGAATGCGGAGCCATCATGGAACTCAAATGACTGAAAATTCTTGCTTCAAAAAACCCAATAAGAGAGAAAGTTCAAGCTAAAGGAGTCCCAGGTGTGGGATTAACAGTCTGCCTATATTCATCTGCAAGGAGAGCCGAGAGCACACGCAATGCACAAATAGGGTCTGCACTGTAATTTCCATACATTCTTCCACAAATTAAAGTAAGACCCATAAAAATGAACAACAGTAAACCCTGAACTGTTTCGAGTTACGATTTCATATCCCCTTTTCCAACTCCATCTTTCGATTCAGATGTATGAGACTTGACCCAAAAAAGCTAGCAAATTACATGAATTGCAAGCTTGAAACAAGGAGAAAATCGAAAAGGCGATTCACATGTCGAAGGGTGACCAACAAAAAAGTTTGAGGTGCTATGATATGGGAGTTCTACTGCCGCAAAGTATCGATCTCTTGAAATAGGTACGTATTTATACGTGCCGAGATATTTGCCATATATCCATCGTGTTAAACCTCATATGCACACACTCACGTTACTTCCTAACACCAAAGGAACCTTATCGATCAATTTTATTCCAGCTGGGTATGTGCTTACAGCAGAAAACACGACATTGAAGAACACAGAGTGTGAAACGTTTTTCTAAAACTGAAAAAGCTTTATTATTCTCGAGCAAAGTTGGAATAAACCCAGCATCGGCAAGTTGGACCTTACCAAAATAGCGCTGCAATTCATTCGGGTTCTATTTGGAGAACCCGAATGAAAATCTTCCACGCACAGACAGTATTATATGCAGAAACCACACTGAGAACAATGTTGCGACAGAGAAGGAAGGAGAAGGAGCAGGCAAAGGATTGGATCGGTTTGGATTTCTTGTTAACGTGTCTTTCCATTTGCAATCACACATACAGTATGCTCACTTACGATGATAACATAACACCAGAGAGGAGATAGTATCTCCTCTCTGATAACACGAATCAATAATAATAATATATATAAACAGATTACATTATTGTTAGATTATTGTTGGGAGTTGTATTTCAGTAAATTCCGTTGCTTCATAATACCGTAGATGACCCAATAGAGTCGAAGCGCCGTTTGGAACCCGGTGTTCAAATGGGTTACCCCATTATGGGCGGAACCGTTATGAGCGAATGCGGGAAAATAATGGCTGCAGGGTTGCCAGTTCCTCGAAACCAAATTTGAACTTATTTTAAACTTTACAACACTAGTCTTATCATTATAGTCTCGGCCCGGCCCAGCCCAAAATTCGTCGGCCCAGCCCATGGGAGTTATGCTCGCTCTTCGGCCCGGCCCTTTCCAATCTGGCGCGGCCCTTTTACAGTGTACATTACCATGCAGACTTCAGTCTCGCAATTTCAATACCTGATTCGCGTTGAACAGTTTGCATTAGTTCAACCAGAGCAAAAATATTTACATATTACATCCCTGCTAACGAATGAGCAATACTATATGCAGTTCATGTGATTAAGGAGTTACAGGAACTCACCTTCACTTTTTACCATTAAAGTTATTAATATTTATTTTGTTGAATAGCTTCATTAGTTTGGAGGAACTGGCAACCCTGTAGCCAGCCATCATTTTCCCGCGTTTCGCTCATAACGGTATTTTTTCGCCCATAACAGTTTCGCTCATAACGGTTTCGCCCATAACGGTGGATCCCGTTCAAACATAGGCCATGCCTTTTTCCAGCTTTCTCCACATAACCTAATGGAGACAGTGGTGAAAGGTCTTTGATTGATTTGATTTGATTTGATTTTTTATTAACGTGTTTTACCAACGCATCCTGATACAATCTACACATATAAAATCCAGGACATGTTTGTGTGTGTGTGTGTGTGTTCCTCTTCTCCTCCCAAACGGCTGGACCAATTTCGAAGATTAATACCTCAAAATTTTTAGGGGGTCAAGGCGCTTCGCGTAGGTGGGGTCACAAGTTGACCTGATCCTTGA
>JAQGCA010003004.1:0-12665 GCA_034698945.1 Protaphorura quadriocellata | reverse complement strand
CTATACCTTCTCAACCACTCTATACCCTCTTAACCACTCTCTATACCCTCTCAACAACTCTCCAATCCCTCTTAACCGCTGTCCAATACCACGGGCTCTCTATCCAGTCTCGACTGTTTATTAAGAAATCGATTGTTTACCTGCCATAGTAATTGAAGCCTTCCCTCAGACTCCTTCGGGCATTATTTGCGAAGCTGTACATTCCAGGAGAATTTAATAGATAACGGTAAACACTCTCGTACGATAGAATTGGCCATTTCCTGACACAATCTTCTTCCCAATAATTTTTTGGAACAGAATATGGGCACATTTTCGATAAATCCACGTTGTGATTTTCCACTCCATATATTTCAGCTAGTTTTTGGTTATAACGCAGCAAATCTGCAACTTCTAAATGTTGCAGAACTAAAATTGACATTTTTCTGTGTTTTTCAACTCAAATTCTGAACTATTTGTCCTATTTTCACTTAATTCGAAGTCACAGTGTCAAAAAAACCAAACAAAGTGATTTGTGTTCGAACGATCGGTTCGTTAGCGGCACGTGACATTTTGTGAATACGCCCCCAATGACCCGCGCATTGAGTGTCACTAGAGCCGTGCTAGTTTGAGTTTGAACCCAGTTCGTGTTTGGATCCAGAGGATTCCACATCCACATTCGCATTCTCTAAATTTCAACGTATAGTGCTGTGCAGTGCTGTGCAGTGACCGCTCAAGGTGGACCATTTTAACCCTTGACTTTATGCAGGTCAAACACGTATGCCCACCAGTCGACCAAAATTATTGTTTGTTTGTCGCCATGCAAAAGGTCCATACCGAAATGGCGGGATAGATGACCCGGTCGTCCCCAGCAGAAATCAGCTTAATTTCTTACGTCATGTCGAAGATTGGATTGGATTGGATGTAATTTTATTATAGTCATCAATAATCATAGCTCACACAACGTAAACATCAAAAATGAAACATTGAATTATCAGTAAGTGACATCGATTCCGACTAAATAAGAAAGCACCACTTGTCCTGACACAGTAGTTCCCCTATCTCATATGACCTAATACATCTGTGGAACCTTATTCTCTTGGATCCTAGATCCCGACGAAATTGAATTGAAATCCGCCGTTGGCCCTCAGTCTGCTTTTATCAATTAACCGGGATGCAAATTAGTTTTGCACTCGTTCCCCAAATGAACACTTTAGAAACTGCATTGAGATTAATTCCCATCTAGTCCCTAGTTTCGATCTCATTTCTTCCCAGGAGGATGATCGCTCCCATTAACTTTATTTCCCTCTTCTCTAGAAATTTTAAATTGGCTTGCTGATTGTTTTGCATTTCCTCTCAGACATCCATTCGAACGAGTACAAGGTTCAGAGGGATTCACCTTTTCCTTCATGTCATTTACTTCTATTCCTGCCGTTGAAATCTATACATCCGGGGGGATCATAAATATGAATACTAATCTACCCTCGTATGAATGTGCGTTGGCGTAATTGATTCCGTTCACTAAAATGGAATCCAATCCAGGTCATGTTGATGTCCCGACTGGAAAACGGATAATAAATTAGAGAAATGGGAAAGTGTAGTTTTTTGTTCCCTTTGGAGAATTGAGAATTTCCAGAAGCAATGAAATCTGGACGGGAGAAAGCACCAGCTTCCACTCAGGCAGTTGTGGGCAATAAGGAGTCTCAACTGTAAGAACCATTAGCAGATTGCACAGATGACCTTAAGCAATACGTGTGTGGAACTTACCACTCTGCTATCTCTTATTAATTTTATTTTGAAATGTCCAGAGAATTGATTCAATTTACGAAATCATGTCACATCCTTCTTCCTTGGTTACAGGGACTGCAACTTTGATGTGACGACTTTAGTTGTAGTCATTCCTGGCATACCAATCGAACGATGTGAAGAGAAAGTCAGAACATGAAGACCTAAAATTAACTCATACCGTGCACCGGAGAGACAGCATGAAAACAATCCGAAATTCCGCCGCCAGCATTTTGTACTTACAGTCTGACATTATGGCTGGGATGAGGGATATATGTCAAAATGTCGACAGGTTATCCGGTACTATGACAAATGGCATTCCACTGCTTTCCATTCTCTTCCAACTATCGACAACGCAGAGTTTTTCTTTCATTACAGGATGCTATAATTTTATTGAGCTTGAATTGAACCAGCAAATATTAATCATCACTAGTCAACTACATAGACATGGCAAATGACTAAAATATCTATGATATTGCTAGACTAGGTTGTCCACATGGAATCTACGGGTGTGATTTTTTAATTGTTATTTTGATACAGCTTACCATGACTTATCACTATATCAAATTATCAAATTGGCCAACTTTTGTTGGTTACGGCTCACTTTTCAAACAGGTCGTAAATATCATGATTCCTAGACAACCACTTTCCCTCTAGGTTTGTCCTACTAGAAATAATTTTGTTCATGTATTTTATTACACACCAACACTGTCTTTTTGGCAATCATCTCTCTTATTCCCTCATGTAAACTTTTAGTGCAGAGATTACTGGTAGAAGTTAGAGCATTATCCTTGATTCCAGTTTCATCACCAGGTAATCGCATCCATCCATACTGACAAGAGATATATTTCGCGCGTAAAAACTCAGAATATACTATTTAATGATTAGTCGTTTCATGTGTTATGCTCATGGGGTACGAAATTTTTATCAGCTGATAATCTTGCTCCGCATTACTATTACAATTAAGTTTCGATAGAATTGGCACCGCATGTTACATTCCAAAATCTGTGGCACTGAACCCCAGTGCAATGTATGTCCGACTGTCCTGACGAATACATATGGAATACTTGTGCTCAAGATGAGTTTGGGCAAACTGTATAGTTGATTTTAGAGGACACTCAGTTTGGCATTTAAAGCGGTCCGCTTGTAAAACTCAGCAAACAGAGCTTATAAAATTTGCAAAGTACTGAATCGGATGAAGTTGTCTTTCACTAGAGTCATTGGCAGGTGCTGCGCGAATTTCCTCCTCATTAATAGAGTTCGGTTTTTGGAACCATGTTGCGTTCATTACCTGGCTGATGAGAGTTGAGCTGAATTGCACTATGATCACCATCCCAAGCACCGCCGAAAGCGCTGAGAACGATTTAGTAATCAAGAGCCGAAACCACAACGAATATGTAGCTGAGTTGAAGGAATCTGCTCGCGTACTCAAATCCTAATTATGTACCACTTGACAAATCTCATCTCCACAATCCGGGACGTGTTCTCCTAACCGATAACATTATGATGACGACGGGGTTTCATAGTTTGTGGGAATTAGAGAGGTTCCGCTTTCTATTCGTTGTGCCTTTCAATTCAACGCTTACACACCTTATGAAATCAAAACTTCAACCTAAGCAATCTTATGATATTTTTATTTTCAATGAAACCGAGTGGATTTATGTATATTGACATCGATTAAAAGTTTTCGGCATTTCTTATCAGTTCACTCAAAATCATTGAGACTATAGTGCAAAACTAGTAGAAAGTTCGTTTTCTTGGCTTGACCGGATCCGTGACGGAAATAATTTATATATCTTTTCAACGTAAGTTTGCAATAACTATCGAAGGATAGTAACTTCGACGCGATTGACAATTTTAGCTTTTTACCAAAAATTTTACTGTAATTACAGATATATACAAAACTCGGAGACAATAATTTTTTAAGGGATAGTTCTAGTTTGCGAGTCCGCTGTGGTACACACAGGCTGCGTTGTATCGCTACGAAATTGATTTCAATATTGAGAGAAAAAGTCCGTGTTCAAATCACAAATCAAAATTTCAAGTCAATTTGGAGTTTACATGCGTATGATGTACGGTACCTTGTGACTAAAAATTGCATGATAAACATTTACACTATTGCACTACAGTTTTTTAAAAGTAATATAGACAATCCAACAATATCATACTTTTAATTTTAGTTCTATCCCGGTTTTATAAAATGTAATTTAATATCAAATACTGATTCATCTACTGAAGTTCCGTATTGTATTGGCAATTATTTATGACGGACATTTGGGAATTCTTCATCGGAAGTAGCAGATTGACAATCGGTTTCCGTCTCCAATCCAGATCTCGCGTACCATTGTGTGCGGTCGGCTTGTTTTTTAATTGTGAAACCCAGGAACCTGTCAGTATTGAAATTAGCATTAATCGATACTAAATACAATTGAATGTATCTACGCCTTACATACTACAATATTGTCTTCGCCCGAAGTATCGATCTCTCAACTTAGGGAAGAGGCATAATTTGCCTGTAATGAGTACAGTTTAGATCAATTTCCAACTTACGCCAACAGTCTCGAAGTTCGTTTCTGTGGGTTAATCTGCCAAGTGCACATTTCCCTCAATTCCCTTCTGAATTTCTTTCCATACGCACAGTATATGATAAAATTGACAGATGAATTGACAATCCACAGAAAGTTCCGCATAAAGTCCACTCCAAATACTGAAGTCGAACCAGTGACAAATTTTGCAACGATATTCACCAGAAACAGTGTATTACAGAGCAAGAATACAGCGGCCACAACTAATAACATGGCGGACAGTGCATTCTCGTTCAATTGCGTTTTCGTCAACTGTCTCCTCTGAATATTTGCTCTCCTCACCTCAATTACAAAAGAAGCATACGATTCGACTGTGAAATATTTCTGGACAGTCTCTGTATATAGCGTGTCTTAGCAGATGTATAGCGCCATGGGTATATGAGGAACCACAATAGGTACAATCAAGTGGAGTTGAAAAGACCAGCTTAATTGGGATCTCAGACATCATATTTCAGCTCAACCTGAAAGCGCGTTCAAGCGCAGCGCGAGTCGGAAGAAAGAAATCCAGATATTCGACGTTTTTCAGCGGCTTTTTTATGGCTTTCCGCCTGTAAAGCCATGAAAACTTCAAATTCTCGAAAAATTAATTCCACCACAACAATTGCAAGAGGTTTCTGAAATCTTTAGGACATGGATTGACAATTTCTGAGCGAATTGATGTTGTCTCAAGATTACGGTTTCGCGTGTTTTCAGGAATATTGAGATTTTGAGGCAAAATTGACTTGCACAGAATATGTCGATCCATGTCGTAATTTTCAGATACCTCCTGCGAATGTGGTGGCGGAGTTTATTTTTCAATATTTTGAAGCTTTCATAGCTTTTCAGGCGGATAACCACGGGTAACGGCTGAAAAACGTCGAATAAGTGATTATTTATCTACCGCCGTGAGCTGCGCGCGAACGCGCTTTCAGATGGAGCAGAAATATGGTGTCTGCAAACTTATTTGAGCTTATCTTTTCAACGTGGTATTCCACTTAATTGTACCTCTTGTGTTTACTGAGATACCCAGGGCGCAATACATATAAGATGCCATGTAGTAAAATATTTCTGAACATGCGCTGTATAGTAAAATTTATAAATTAATGCGTATTTTGTACTATAATTAACTTACAGCTCTAAAAACGAAGGAATTGAGGATGATGATGGTCGTGACTGGAATCAACCAGTTGAGAAGAATATAGTTGACAAAAATGTATTTCTCGTAAGTCGGATTTTTCCGCAGTGCTGTGGTGACTGGAAAGAAGGTCAGTGAAACTTGACCCGTCTCCAGATCATTTTCTTCTTCAATAATTACGGTGAATTCCCACCATCTGAAGATATTGAGGAGAAAGGCTAGAAATGTTACGGCCAGTGATGTGTACAAAACGTGCTTTGGAGTACTGAGGGGGCGGAGTTTGAATGGGTAACAAACAGCCAAGAATCGCTCCACCGTAACAATCAAAATGAACAGAACCGACATCGTATGGGCTAAATGTAAGAAATGACGAAATTGAAATTTTGTCATTAGAATTTTGAAAACTAGGAGTAAAATTATTTATTTCCTACTCACCGACAAAAACAAGGACATACAATGCCGGGAGAAATAAAACAACACTCGATTTTAAAAAATCAACTCCATAGTAGGAACAAAATGTTGGTATCGTGACACCAAAACTGGCGATAACTAGAAAGAAACTGTCCGAGCAAGAAAGTCCAATCAGAACACAGTTAATTGGAAGTCGCCGCATTCTCTTGCGAGATAAAACTAATATATTTAGAGTGTTTCCAAAAAATCCAAAAATAATCATGAGTGCGGCTGCATATCCTCCCACGATAAGTCTGTACATATTTTGAGATCGGATTTGATGAATGTCCAAGGAATTTATCTCATCTGTAGCCTTCGTTAAAACCATTAGATCATCTGTATTGTAGAAACCACGAAATATTGTAAATGCCAAATGGTCCACTTGGGTTCTATTTACGGAAAAGTTGAATTTCCGTGAGTAGTCCATCACAGATGAAAATTAATTTACAAATGTTGGATATTAAATATCAAGTTATTTTTTTTATCAGTTAATGCGTGGATAATTTAGTTATTTCTTAATCCAAACTGAATTTGTAAGAAATGCTTTAATTTAGTAGAGAAATTCATATGAGGAAAAGTTTTGTTTCCTTACAAGGAAGCCACTTTTCATGTAAAATTCATATCCGAAGTGTCCTTGTCCGGGCACGAACTTAGTGGCATATTTTTACATATTTGCGTCCATTTTTACATGTTGAAGAGTTTCCTGGTAATTTATTTCTTTAAAAGGATGTCTGTGGTTGAATTTCTGTGCCAAAGCGAGCGTAATGTTGAATTTCCTCATAATTAATGAATTCGTCACTCGTGTGAACAGTAAAAGTGATGAGTCACGTTTCCAGAGAATAATTTGTTTCCATCAGATTTGCATTGATATATAAATTCACGCTGGAATTTGTGAAGGGTGAATAATTTTAAGGCAAAAGCATTACGACAAAGTACTTGCACTTGTTGAATTTGATATTGCTGGATATCATGTCCAGCAATGGACATGATATCCATTGCTGGATATCAGCAATGCTGATGCACTCATCAATTTTTGGCGGGGATAAGGATAGTCTTCTTGCACTTAAAAGGTCAGGACCAGATGATGAGAGACGTTCACATAGAACGCCGGTACCAGATAAAGACAAAAAGTCTCAAGCCATTATGTTCAAACTTGGATATTCGTCCTAGTGATTCTTTAATTTTGTTTGCATTAAGGTTTGGAAGGTTTAATTCAGAATGTACTTGCGTTCGAATGTAGATATTAGATATATTTGAGTTACCTTCCACCACCCAAGCGAGCCCGTAGTCACTAATTCGGCATCTGCAACTTCTTCTGAGAAATACCGTTCAAAATCATTTTTGCTGTCAATTTTGCAAATTTTATTGACATGCTGAGCAAATAGCCTCTTTGTGTGAGACTTCTAGTGATGTAGTTGTTGGCTTTGCCTTGTATTTAGATTCCCACACTCCTTTCGGTAAACTGAAGTACAATAAATACACTTCAAACTTTAAATTAAATTATAGCAATAATTCGCACCATCTTACCTTTTATATTTAGAAATTACTGCCGGTTTGAATTTCACAGATTTGAACCAATCCAACTTGCATCTTGGGTAGAAAGCTTACTAAGAGACAAAGTAGGTTAATATAAAATAGACGCAACATATTATTCGTACTTAATGTATACTGTACCAGTAGCTGCGATGTAGCTAAACCATTTGAAGATGGATAATACTTGGTTAGTTTATTATAGGCGGCTCTAGATGAATCTTGAAGCCATTGAGCATATGGAACACCAGTTTCCGGGTCGCTGCCATTGAGATTTAGATCTTTGTCGACCAAGTACGATTCCGAGTGCTCATAAATTGTTGAGTAGACCATTGCACAGAATGATAAAGCAGGAAATTTTTCAGGTGACATAAATACAGTGACATCTTTGAATGGCTACGGACAAAAACTATTATTTTAAAGTCTTCTAATTGCAAAGTAAAGATCTAAAACGTACCGCAAGTAATTTTTCAACATAAGTGATCATTGGCCATTCGTTTTCATCCAGTGCATATTTTATCAATTCACGGTCAGATATCAGAGTTCAATCAAGGGCCTAGAATTACGGTTAATAGTAAACGTTATTCTCAGATATTAATATTCAGAGAAATGTCTTACCTGAAGCAATTTAAGAGCTTGTGTTATCATAGCGAGTGGCGAATTCCACCAGGTCTCAACATCTCGGACAAGTTTCAATGTGTCCAACTGAGCGGCTTCACGTTGACGGCGGAATGCTTCTCGACGTTGGCTGGATACACGAATTTTTAAGACGCACTGCTTCAGCTTGAGACAAAAACATCATTCACAGATAATCCAAGATATAAAATGTTAGAAATTTACCTTTGCAATTAGTCCCTTAGATTTGCTACCAGCTATCTCGTACATTTTAGGATCATCTTCACACCCCTAACATTTGACCCCAATGCAGCTGTTTCACTATTGATTAGTTTGATAGCATCTGGGCAGCATACATTTAATATGTGAGCCATGCACCTCACTCTGTTATTTTCCTTGTCAAATTCCATTCCCTAAACAGAAACAGGAAATCACATTTAGAATGAGGTAATTCAGAAACTACTTGTAATAATTTTGGAGTACCTTCTCCAGCATTATTTTCTCGAATGCTTGGAAGAACGTGTCCATGTTTGAAGTATTGTCGGTCGTGATGGATTGAATTTTTTTAGTGATCTCAAATTTATCCAATACATTGAAAAATTCCAGTGCCAAATTTTTGCCGGTGTGAGATCCTTCCAGTACTTTGAGGTCGATAAGAATTAACTTCAAATTTCAGTTTGAGTCTGCCCAGTGCGCGACTGTCCCTAGAAATTCCAACTGATTTTTTGAGGTCCAGCAATCCATGGTAAAAGATATTTTGCCGGATACACTCTAAGAATCATTTCAATAATTTAATTTACCATATTTCTTTTAAACTATAATACTCAAAGGTTAAATACGTTCAATATGTTTTTGATCTCATTCGAGCCTGTTCAAACGAAACGACAAGACGTTCCGAGCTTACAAAACTAACAAAATTTGAAAGACGTCTGTATCCTAAACATCTTATTCAAAATACTACTGACAAATTAATGACTATTAATCGAGAAGATTTATTAATCCCGAAACGCCAATTACTATTAAACAACTTTGAAATTCATAGCCCAGAAATTATTTTAAAACTTCATCTTACAACTGATTTCAGTAAAGATTCTCGAGTTTGTCCCAATACCATGTATGCTGTATTTCCATTTTATAAGAATATCAACAACATGTCCAAATCTCTACTTGAACTGTTAAATGTTGAAATTGAGAAAAGTACAAATGAAAATCTGAAAGATATGGCAAAAAATGTGAATGTTCAAATATCGTATAAAATACCTAATACTATGCGTTCTTTTGTTAGATAATAAGTTTACTGTTAGATAATAATTTTACTGATTATTTAGCTGTGACGGTAACATAATCTTCAATACTGTAGTTGTACTGTGATTTGTTTCAGCTGCTGCGTTCCTTACTTAACTTTTGAACTTTCTCTTTGACTCACACATAAAAGAACAATAAGCTCAACAAAAATTAAAATTGAAAATTATTTTACAAAAAGTCAAAAGATATTTTAAATCAAACAGGTATACATTCAGTTATTTTAAGCTGTCAGTGATTATGTATTAAATAATAAATTCGTTCATTTCCGTTGGTCCTTTAGAAATCCCATTAACAAAATGTAGGCGTTTGGTGTGGTTTTATACTATATTTTTAAAAAATGTTTGGAACCGCTGTTATTTTGGGTAAGAATAATAATTGTATATACCGTGCACACCAAAAGAAACGAGACACCCCAAATTGCACCACTTGCAAGAGTGCACGGAACTTTAAGTTCTCCTCGCCCATGCACTCTTGCAGCTGGGGCACGTTGGGGTGTCTCGTTTCTTTTGGCGTGCACGGTATAATTAATCATAATGTCTTCTCTCTCGTGGTGGTATTTTAGTCCGCAATGGTTTACTCCTCATAAATATTCTGCTAAACTCTGTAAATTCCTTATATTGACAAAATTCAATCTGTGACCTGACACTGGTTATGATCATCTGTCGTTCTGTACAATAATTAATTACAATGATTTTTTGAACTAAATGTAATTTTATAATTTGTATTTTATATTTTTTGTAAGCCTGACGAAAAATTCTGAAACCGGTCACCTACAAGCATACAAATTAAAAGACGTTGCACAGAACAAACTTTGACTTGAATTTGGGAGGTCTTTATTTTCAATTTTTGGAAATTGGGAAAAGATCGTACACTGCAGATTTCTTTCTTCCAGTGCCCCTCTGTTGTGAAGTCGATTCAGATTCATCACTTTTTTCAGACTCCGCTTCACTAACATCAACCTCCAAGAGCTCAATCTCCTCAGACATTATTTAATAAGGTTGAAATTCTTAAAGTTAAGTACTGAAAGCCATGAACGTTTGACCAAGTGGGAGTACACAGCGAAACGATGTCGAGATGGAATGGGAAACGCTCATTTCACAGCACTTTAGTTTTTATATTTCTGCGCTGGAATTAGAAAACTCGACTGCGTGCATTTACAAACTATATGGCAAGTTTTTCAATTTATCGAATGCGACCGGATCTGGATCGGATCCAAATCCGAGATCCGACGGATCTCGGCTCTTAAAAATCAAAATCAGTTCCGGGATCCGATCCTGATCCGAAGGTCCGATCCGGATTGGATCCGGATCCGTTGCGAGCACTATTTCCGACAGGTTAGGTAGTTCCCTCATGGGAGAGGAACTGGGTCTCTACCTGAGAAGTCCGCTGACTCCTCACCGCACACCACTAATCCTTTTCACCGCAGTCCTATCTCTGTAATATGTTTGAGTATACCTAATTTAATTTGATCTGCGTGCAGTTGAGGTCAAACTTTCTAATTTCTTGTTTGGGCATAAAATTCAGCATATTTGGGTTTCAAAAAGGTAAGTTTGATTTTTGTACCCCAAATAAACCACAGCCTCAAAATTGGACAAATGGGGCTCAGCCGCCCATAAGAACTGTCCAGACTCCTTTCCGTATAGTAATTGATTTCCAAAATGGTAGCGAGTTAATTTCCGTGCAGGTCATTGCTAAGCTCCCTTCTGTTAGGCAGTTTCAGAGTTAGGACATATTGTCCTGGCGGTGTACCTTACATCAATCTACCAGAAAGATTTGGTTTCAAATACTTTGCGGGTCACATCTAAATTCCATCCATTCCTCTCCGTTCCCATGGCACTTCGTCGTCGATAATCTCGCTCTGATTATAGTACTGCCAGAACAATCGATATCGATAAAGGATGAAAATCGATATACGATCCACAGCGGATCCAGCGCAGTGAAATTCTTGAATGGGAAGGTTCATTTATAGCAGTCGGTCGCGCGATGTCATAAATTATACTGGATATTACACGGACAATGCACGCCCGCTATCGTAATGAAAGTTGGCTTAAAAAATAGTCGGATAATATGTGGTCCATTCCTAAATACGATCATGGTAACTTTAATAAAGGTCTAGTTTATTTCGTTTCCAAGTGGACCAATTCCCTCACAAGAACGGAAATCCAGAACATCCGGAAACTGTACCGTGCCCTTCAAGTCGCAAATCGGTTCACTGATGAATTTATAAGATTCATACTTGAATTCTCGGTCATTACAATGAATTCAGCCATGATCGGAGGTTACTTTTACTCGATAAAATATTTCAAAGTGTCGAATGTTCTTGTTACAGCAATGTTTAGATCTTGCGTATTCCTAAACCTCATTTATTTCAAAATCGTATGTCAGCCCTCTTCTCGGCTCACGAATTATTCTGAGAACTATCGAACCTCATTTCTTGCACACAGAGGGTCTCTAGCACTCTAGCTATTCGTTTTTTTAAATCATGTCAACCGTTGTATCTCCGTGTGGGAAATTCGGATTATTCATTTTGCATGTCAAACAACTTCTATGCAAACATCATCATCTTACTCTCAAAACTGTTGTCGACCCCTCATTGACTTTTCGAAAGTAATGAACATTCAACGAGATCATTAATTAGCTATAAATGCAATTATAATAAAAATAGCTATAATAAAGATATTACAATCGTTATAATATATGAAAAATTGAATGTATTTTTGTCATATTGAGTGCTTCGGGTAGGGGCTCATTCTAGATGATGCAAACCATTCGTTTTCTAGTGCAAATGCGGTGGCGGTGAGCTAAGAAATAACTCTCGTCGGTAGAAGACACTTCAACCACCACACCCAAAAGTAATTGTAGTGAGACATCCACCCAGTAATTCTTTGCAACTATTTATTTTGCAAACCCATCGGATATGGGCGATCAGTGCCAGTTACTTGGTGAAAGTTAGGCAATCGTGTATGTACGCGTTTCCCTATTTAGTGAAGTTAATTACTTGTAGAATTTGTAACAAGTGCGAAGTTCCATGTCCAATACGTATCTAATAGATTAGGTTATAATTGGCAATTTGTCAGTCAGTTGCAGTTATTGATGAATCAATGTTCGGCATTGTTATGATGAATGTAACTGATGACATAAATTGAATAAACCAAAAATAAAGCAAAAAATTGATAAATATTGCTATAGAATAGAATAGAATAGATTTATTGTCCGATTCAGCCATAACCCTTACAGACATTCATGTTTACATTTCTTATTTGTTAGATTTAAGTTGTTACTAGATAAACCAAATTTAAACCAAT
>JAQGCA010003003.1:0-12666 GCA_034698945.1 Protaphorura quadriocellata | reverse complement strand
TGGAGTCCATGGGCTGGAGTTATAGTCGATGTGGTGTGGTGTTGCTTCTCTCTCAAATGAGGAATGGGGGAAAAGGTAGTATTGGCGATGGGGGTTGATTACAGGGTGATCCATATCTCACATTATTCAAATACATTGCTCATACTTTTGCCATTCATATTATGTTTCTATTCTGCAACTCTAACTGAACCTGCATCCAACTGCAGCAAGGAGCAGGCTCCATCAGCGAACGCTGTGAGTGACATGACACAGCCTGGTAGGAAAAATGAGTCGTGTGTGTGGGGATTTGCAAAGCAACAATCGAAAAAATGTGACAAAAAATAACAAACCCAATGCCGAGAAGACCGCAGAAAATAAAAAAAGAGTGAGATACGCCTCACCCGTCGCTGGCTGCAGTAAGGCATACGGAACGTTAGGAAAAAGAAACGCGAATGAAAGGGATCTGTCCCTCAATATGATGATAGAGCCAACGACAGTAAGTCCTGTCTTCTGACTTTTTCAGTGTTTCACATAAAATATTAACATATTTCGTTTAATTTGTCATATTCAGAGCAAAAACCCATGCCCCATTCCGGTGCGTCGATGCTGAAAAGCAAACTGGAAGGAGATCTGGTGCACACCACGTGTGCAAAGTATGCAAGAAACCTCAGAAAACACCTGTAAGGTTGCGTAATCATCAGTCAACGTTTGTGGGAAATGCGTTTGTGTGTTGGTTTTGTGAGCAGGAGTGTTCGAATTTAGAATGCCTAGAGGACCACACGAGAGGTTGTGCCCCAAAAGAGAGACATTATGTTTGTAAATCATGCGGTGAACTTTACGTTTCACGTGACATGAAAATGTTACACATTTGTGAAATGAACGGATTTTAAGTGAAGTGTTTTAAAATCAGCCAAAATTATTTCCAAACAATGCTTTGTACATCCGCAAGTGCTTTTTTTAGTAATTTAGTTCACAATTTAATTTAAAAATCACAACTTACTAACACACATTTCTTATTTTACGACATTATAAAAAATTATTTCTGATCCACGAATGGTCTATTTTTTTGGGTGAGTTATTTCACATTTGAGTTGCATGTTAATTGTGTTTCTTTATTACTTTCTGAATAAATACAGAGTCAGGTTGGAAACTTTAACTTGTTGAGAAGGACTTTTTTTCAGCGTGCGTATATAGTTGAATAAAGTTCAAGTTTCAGGCGTCATAACTCATGATTACCTGTTCAAACATATTCGTCTCTCCTAATTAATGCAATTTGCTTTGTCGTTTAGTCTGTAATTAGTGCGCAGGATATAAACCCCCGGTTTAGAAATTATCAAACGCTCGCCCCGTCTATACACGACTACAAATACTTTTTGTTTTACAGTACGGGGTTATATATATAACTGACATGTCAGACTTCCGCCTTTTGAAAAATATGTCACATTCTTGTATGCAGGTGTCATAGTATGTATCAGCGTTGAAGTCGTCCAAATCCTGCCCTCGTATTGAAAAAAAAACCGTCAAAGTAATAAAACTTTGAACCAGTGACACTGTCATAATATTCAATGTACGCATAACGCGCGAAACAGAACTGCACTTTGGACTTTCTTTCAAAAGTTTCGTCAAATCCGAATCGGTGATACAAACCATCACACTTAATAGCTTGTGGTCTAAAACGGTTGAAAATACGAAGACATTCACTAAACGCAGCTTTTGGAAGAGGAACTTTTGAAATGTTTACCAAATTGAAATTGAGAAATCGTGTCAAAGTCGACAATGTTGTGTGTCTAGGTCTACGCGAGTTCCGACTCGCGAAAACCTGAGCCAATAATACCTGACAGGATCAGACTTGCTTTAGATGGGAAAGTAAAATTAATTCGTAACTTGTTTCAGTGTCAGAAAAATAAGTACTTGTCCAGATTTGTAAACAAAATAATCCGAAATTTTCATGACGTGTCAGACTTGTCGCGGTTCGGAGCAAAATAAATTTACACTTTAATTTTAAAGTAAAATAAAGTTGAGACTCAAAAGTGAAAGCGGAACGCACGGCAACACCCTCGGCTCCGCCCCTGCTGCGTCCCTTGCCAGAAGGCACGGAAAAGGCTCCACCCTAAAACGGGAGAAAGCGGGGGAGCTCCGCCCGAATCGGGTAGAATCCGAAAAATCGAAGGAGTAGGCACCGCCTTCTGCAAAGTCTCGGCCAATCGGAAGAGTCGGGTTATCGATTTTCCAAGCGCCGCTTTTTTCCGAAACTTTGGAACACACCCTCCCTACTTACGCCAAAGCCAAGTCGGGTTTTGGGATAGAAACACCATCACCAAGTTCGACTTTGCTCCGAATCCACGCAAACGTTTTGGATTTGTATTCTGGAGACTTGCGAGGACGCCTTTGAGAACTAGAGCAACGACCCATCGAGCTGGGAGGGATGAGACAAATTAATGGAAGCACACATATTGTCTCAACAAATTTCCATCCAATCCAACAACGACTTGAGAACAAATCTTAACTTTTGACTAATACAAAGCTTCTTCCAGTCCTCAAACCCAAAACTAAACTTTCGTAAGTTCCAATTTTAGGAGTTTTTTTTTAAAAATTACTCACATTTACAAGAATACTCTTCCGCACCCTTGTCAATTTTTTAAAACAGTTCACGACAATTTAACTTGTCAATCAGGTTTATCACCCAAAATGAATCCCTTGTGAAATGTCTAAAATATTTAGAATTCCATCAAAATTCGCGAATCGCTACTTTTCGTACAAGATTTTGCTGTCAATATTTACAAGAAAAATACAACGTGTATAGAAGTAGTAATAATAAATTATATCTCCTTTAAAAGCACCTTAGCCCAACCCATAGCGTCGTGTTTACGTTGGGAAAATACCAGATGCACCGCAGCTACCTACCTTCACAAGACCTTCTTAACACGCTCGACATAAAAAAAAATCCCGATGACCATCGAAGTCGAAGCAGTACCTCACCAAGTCATAGACCACGGGTTTAAATAAGTAGAAATTGAAATCACTGACTAAGGCACTGTTCAAATTAATTTTTCCATTTTTTTGAAAAACTTTCATTAAATATTGGATATTTTATAAAAGTTTTTTCTGATTATTTAAACCCGAAGTCTATGACTCGGTGAGGTAACTGTTTCGACCGTACACTGGTCATCGGAATCTTTTCTTTGTATCGAGCGGGTTAAGAACGTCGCTCGTGGAGGTAGGTAGCTGCGGTGCATCTGCTATTTTGCCCACGTTAACACGATGCTATGGGTTGGGCTAAGGTGATTTTAAAGAAACAGTAAAAGGAAGGAATAAAAAAACTCATTTTTTCTCCTCTTTTTTTACCGCGTACAGAAACCCAAATCCGTGAACAAAACCGGTATTCAGGTAAATCCCCACGGATTTCCTCCAAATTTTTGGTGACTGAACTTCCAAAAATTCATGCACAACTTTTAACCACCAGTCAAAATTTAAAAACACTTCATTCAATTCAAAATTTTGAGTTCAAAAGATTTTGTCAGTAATTTAAAATTGTTGTTTCCCGGGCAAAACCCAAGGAAAATCCAAACTACACTCTTAAACTGTTCACTATCTCTTTTCTCTTGCTCTACTTTTCCAATCTCTTTTCTCTACTCCTCCTCCAATTCACTGCTCTGCTCTCTTTCAAATTTCCCATTTCTCTGTCCTCTCTCTCTCGACCTTCTCTTAGAGAAATCCACATTCTTAAATTGCGCTTGCGCGGTATATTTACTTCCATTTGACATCTACTGTATATATCATTTGGCTGTCACTTTTTACACCAGTGAGCAAAAGTAGTACAATACCGGTATACTCCTATTGTATTGTAAGGCGGCAGTGGAACGAGGGGCATGTCTGCGTATGTGTATGTTTATGCGGAAAATCGACAAATCAAAAAAGCATTGATTGGCATGGCTAATCCAAAAATCATAGGACAAAAGAAATGTAGTTCTATTTACAATGAGAGTTGGAATCATCATACATAATCGGGGAATCCATGTCACAAAGCACTTAACACTCTTTTCTTCTTCGAAGTACCTCTATAAATTGGTACACAAATTTTGAATGATTATCGATAATAATTTTTAATCATAATGGTTCATTCCCTAAACCAAAATGGAGTTCCTATATTCCGAATCCACAATCTTTTCAAGATATTTCAGTTCCTCTTTGAAATATTGACACACACGTTGGGCTGCTTCAATTGTTGGAATTCGGCGCTTATCAGCAAGAATTGACATTTCCATTACACTTCCGATTGTCAAGAATGCTACCATGCATCCTGCACAATGTATATGGAAATGTTAAATATGATTCCAACAGAAATGAAATTATGTGCGTATAAGTACAAGTACATACCAATGGGTGTTTGATTAATTGACAGAGTAATATGAGCACTCTTCACCACATGTCCCAGGATATGAAGTTGGGATTTTGAAGTGAAAAGAATGTCCGTCACACAGTTGGAAAGTGGAGGAGGATTAGCCATCAGACATTCCAATACAAGTGTAGGGAGTACGACTCCCATAGAATACAAATAGTAAATGAATTTGTCGACGCCGAATGCGAGACTTTTTTTAATTCCATCGTTTGTTTTCTTCAGACGTTTTACTGGGTTAGAATAATCAAATGGATAGTCAACGTAAACTGACGTCCTGTTCGAAAAAAAGTAATGCTACAAGAATTAAAAGGCACAAAATTAGAAATGATGAATACAAATTTATAAGTACTGACGCTTCATTATTTAATTCTTTACGGGAAGGAATACTTGAGTAGAACCAAGGATGAGCAGCCATTAGTTTCGTGCTACTTTTGGAAATGTCTGATTCAGAGCACTTTTCCAACTCAAACCTCCTCAGTGCAGATCCAAATGAAGCCGATAAAACATTTCTGACTGCACAGTTGAAATGTTTGGAAATTTTCTTAACACTTCTAGTTTCGAGATAGTCATGGGCTAGAACTTGAGCATTTGACGCAGTTTTCAGGCTGAGGTGATCGGGACGGTAAATCTGTGGAATAATATACATGAGATTCCAAGGAAGCATTAACAAGTCTGTAGCCAAAGACAATTTGGTGTATGGATATGGTTGGAGTAGAATTGGAATCCCAGACGAATTTAACTCTCCATTCAAGGCTTCTATAATCCACCGAAATGATAACGCACCACCGATCACGTGGTTAATTCTAAAACAAAGAACTGGACCACTGTCCGTATCCACAATCATAATTTCCCAAAGGGATCTCCCATCGTAACTTGAGTCCAACCAAGAGTCAATCACAAATTTATTTAATTCGTCTTCAGACATTTTCTTCGTCTCTTCCTCTTGGGCATTGATATGAATGTATTCGGACAAATCGCCAAGGTTGACTGATGCCCAATATAAATACGACATTTTCTTTATGGGGGTAAATCTTAACTTCCAAAAAGGGTCATTCGGCCATGACGCTGGCTGTAGAATTTTATTCTTAAATTGTTCACGAATATTTTCAACGAAATAACTAGTGTCTATATCACAGCCACCACCAAGACTAAATTTTGCCCATAGATTGGCGGCCGAATGACCTGGGAATAGATTCAAGTATGCGCAAAAGCTGGAGTCAGTACCAGTGATACGTTTCCAGTCCGGATGTGATATTAATACAATCAGGTCAACACATTTCCGTATTAGGATCAAACACATAAATCCAAATAACAACAGAAGAATCATTGGTGAAAAAGTCACCCAAATAATGACGCAAAAAGTAAAGATTAATATTTGATTTATGGACGCACTGTAATTTTCTAACAACATTTCCATTAATTAAGTTCCAAAATATATTCCAGTTCGATAATTTTATCAGAAAGATGAATAAAACACAAAATCAACTTATTTTATAGAACTTTGTTATTTCGATTCTTCGAAATTAAGTTGTTACAAAATGAAAAATAATTGAATATTTTGCAATTTGCTCTTAAATGTGTCGAATGAAAAGATATAGAACGGGAAACTTCACTGATGTTACGATTTTAAAATTAAAAATTATGATGAGAAATAACTAAACACATGTAAAATGCAGTTACACTTTTAGCTGTATTAATTATACTAGATTTTCTGGATAATGTGCACGCTCACTGAGAAATACCTTAGTACTTCCTTATTACTTAGGCATTAAATCAACTTTAGTTAGAAATAAAAATGGTTGCAAAACAGGTGTCATTTATGTATGTAAAAATACGGACATGCAGTTCTTTTTTACGCTTATCACTTGTTGCACTCTGCGAAGGGTTTTTTCTTGGTATGTTGTTATATGAATTCAAATAAAAAACCCTTGACTCATATAAAGAAAATCTTGATGATGATGGAACAAATGACATTTGACTTGAGTGATAAATTTTATTGACCCAGAAACATAACCCAGAAAGTATAGGACGAAAAAAATGTACTTTTATTTACAACCTAGATAGTAAAAACCCAAGTAAAAAGTATTTACAAAGCTGGGATCGGCATAAGTAATCGGGGATCCGATGTCATATAACACAAACACTTTTCTTCTCCACGGTACATATGAGCGAGAGTTCCGTAGCGCGTAGGTATATACTGAAAACTGAGTTTATAGCCCAATTCTTTATGAAGTATTTGCAACTCAGTCTCGACCGTATGTATTCACGCATCGCCACTCCAACTAGAACCTCGTATTTTGTACCTTTTCGTAAAGACGCAATTGAGGATTTTATGGTGTTGAAGTTTTATCAGGCTGACACCGTTCCTAGGAGGTTGCGCTGCATTTGTATATGTACGACCAGTTTCCCAGAATCGGAAAGACTGCTCACCTGATATGATAAGATGATCTGAAACCTCTCTCGATTCCATCATTTTCAATGAGAATCAGTAAATTCCGTCATTTTCAATGAAAACTAACAAATTCTCACATTTAAAATCAAAATCAACAAATTCTTTCATTTTCAATCCAAATCAACAAATTCTATAATGTTAAATGAAAACCAGAAAATTCAATCATATTCCATGAAAATCAACGACTTCCGTCATTTACAATCAAAATCGACAAATTCCATCATTTTCAATCAAAATTAAAAAATTTCAAGGATTTCAATGAAAATCAGTAAATTCGACCATTTTCTATAAAAATCAATAAATTCAACTATTAGCCCATGGTCTTTAGTCCTCTAAAGGGTTTATAAAATCCGTCCGTCCGTCTGTCTGTAACGCGCTTTTTTCTGGTATCATTTATTGAGGATAGGCCACAGCTGCCCATTTTTATTCACCCAAATTTCAATTTATTTATTGAGGATAAGCAACGCTTTCCTTAATTGTGATTGAATCTTTATTGAGGATATGCCGCAGCCCCTCATTTTTATTTGCAAATACGTCAATTTTTTATTGACGATAAACAGCACTTCCCCTAATTGTTTAATTACGTCTTCATTGGGGACAGACCGCAGCCCCTCATTTTTATTCGCACATATTCCAATTTCTTTACTGATGATAACCAAAGCTTTCCATAGTTGTATTTAAATTTTTATTGAGGATAGGGCGCAGCCCCTCCTTTTTATTCACAAAACAAGTCAATTACTTTATCAACGAGAAGCAACACTTTTCTTAATTGTGTTTTGAAACCTTCATTGAAGATAAGCAACACTTTCCTTAATTGTGTAATTAAACCTTTATTGAGGACAGGCCGCAGCCCCTCATCTTTATTCCCCCTATTTTCAATTTCTTTAGTGAGGATAAACAACGCTTTCCATAATTGTGTCTTTAAATCTTTATTGAGGATAAGCAACTACTTTCCTTAATTGTTTATTTAAATCTTTGTTGAGGATAGTCCGCACCCGTTCATTTACATTCGCACAAAATTCAATTTATTTATTGAGGAAAGGCAACGCTTTCCTTATTTGTGTATTTAAATTATTATTCAGGATTGGCCGCAACCCGTTTTGTTTTACGAAACGGAGGCGTCGCCTTCTAATTTTTAGACAAGTTTGAACCTAAAATTCATATTACATAAATAGTACCTAGGGCATCCAAAACCGGACAGATTTTGTAAAACCGGTTTTTGGTTTTCTCGGTTTTGACAGTTTCAGGTAAAACCGGTTTCCGGTTTTGAGAATACGAAAAACCGGTTTTAAAAACCGGTTTTCCTTTATGCATATAAAACCTACAATTTGACGAAGGAACTCTAATTTAAAAATAATACAGTATGTTGAAATAACGTACAATGCGAAGAACATGTTAAGATGTAATTTTGTGGGTTTATCAATTCCATTTGTTGTTCAATAAGTTTTCAAAGTTATCAAATGCCTAGTAATTCAAAGTGTGACCAGAAAAATAGAGCTCACTAAAATCAAAATGTAAGTCATTTTACCCCAAAAAGATCCTACAAAAAACCGGTTTTTCCTAAAACCGGTTTTCTCGAAAATATGGAAACCGTTTTCGGTGATACCGGAAACCGGTTTTAAACCGGTTTTTCAAAACCGACAAAACCGGTTTTGGATGGACTTCCAATAAATGGTACTATTAGTATTATAGTAGTTATTTATTGGAAGTTCGAATGGTTCAGACTCACCCCTGGATTCCGTCCTGCATCCCATGGGAGATTGTTTCTCGCGCCTTCAGTAATTTTTGGAATTGCAGTCTTGTTTCTTTTGCCTTAGAGTTAGCCCAGTTCACGGTGGCGACTTCCTCGTTGAGTACAAAAAAACTGCGGGGACGAGAAAAGGGTAGGTGGCTGTGCCGTGTGTTTTCGCTTTTCTAAAGCGTGATACTTCCTCCTTCTGCTACGCATACGCTTCACAAAGTATAATACTATCTGCTCGGACTCTAGGTATAGCGTACTATAATTACAGATATCTCTGTTAGCTTCTTGTACACGACTTTCCCATCATTAGCCGGTGGACAAACTCCTGCAAGAGCTTATAAAATCCTTCTGTCTGTCTGTCTGTCTGTCTGTACGTCCGATTATATGTTCAATTATACCGACAAAACATCACTTCAAAAATGTTTTAATTCATATACATCTCATTCAGTTCACCAACTTTTTGCCACCTGCAGCAATAGCCAATATGTCACAGCTGCACTTATTAGAAAGCGTCCTGAAAAAGTATTTGCTTGCAGCTTATTGCATATATAGGCAATTCGAACATGTACCGGAGTAACGAGGTATCTTATGGTAAGAAAGTACTGTTTCGCTCTAACGTGATTGCCTTTAAGAGTAATCTCTAATTGAAACACCCCTGAGCGCCGGGGGTATACAGTGCGGCTTAAAAGTCTGGCCGCCCCCGGTGACTAGTTTTGAATGAAAGTGGCGGGAAGAAGGAACTGGCCAATGGTAATGCGAGGTGGACCAATTTCATTCGTCTATTCCGCGTTCCCGCTATTTTCATTCAAAAATAGTCACGAGGGGCGGCCAGACTTTTAAGACTCACTGTATAATAGTGATGATAGAACTATAACCTAATGAAATACGTAATGTTGAAGAGATATCGCCTCCAAGAAATGGGGCTTCTAACGTTAAAGAAATGTCGCCTCCAAGAGAGGCTTCCATTAATACAACTTAATAACCGTAACGTTGGAGAAATGCGGCCTCCAAGAGATGTGACTTTATCCTGTGTTCACTTACATTACCTAGTACAATCTGCAATAATTTGCAAACATTTAATTTTATTTTCGAATGCAAAGTAATTAGATGCAAAAACTCCTAGCTAAAATGAAGGGTAATTCAGTACTTACTAAATTTGAGTACGGCCCCCCGTGAGTTAGCTCTGAGAATGTTTGAGTGGAACTGGTCATGCGAGGTTGAAAGGCACAATATGTTTGGTCTAGTCTAATTGAATTCCTATCAAATTGGTTTCATATATTTGTACAATGCGAACTCTTATTGTAATTTGGAAAAATACATATATAAATTCGTAGTTTTAATGCGATGCTTTCCGCGAATTTGAATGCACGCTAACTTGCATGAATAAAAAAATATCATTTTCTCTAGCTGTGCTCTATAGACGCCATACAGCCTGAAGCAAATATATGTACCCTCATTAGTAGCTCCCATATTGACATCAATGGTATACAGGTTTTGAAAATTTAACATTTGAATCAATAGCACACGGACAAAATATGTTATACAAATTGCAAGGCGTGAGCTCAACATAATTTCACCACTCCTTGACAACAAATTATAAACAAAGGAGGGTACATATTTTTGCGAGATATGGTGTATGATAAGCGGATCCTCATATTCGTCAAAGTTGTCACTTCTGCGTATGCAATGGTTTGTTCCTCATAGTGGTAAAAAAAGTACTGCTATCAATAATTCCCCAGTCTTTTACCTCTGAAGCATTTTGAATGGCTTTATTGTCTACGCTTGTGTTTACTTTTTGTATAATTATGTCGAATGATTTTGTAAAGATATTGGCTTCCGACGAATAAATCAACTATATCTTACTAGGGATTAATGAATCACTTTTTAACTGTGTTTTTTAATTATACTGTGTCATCCATTGCTTGCATTTTGTGAGGGCTTTAATTAAAGGAAGTTCATTGGTCATTGAGTTTTGGATCAGTTAAAGGTGGACGAACGGCGATGTAGTAACGGACATTTGTGAGCCTCGGAACATGTTGTGTTTCAGTCCCTAAAAGCAAGTTCTGCAAAATAGTATATACTCATTTGGTATTTATTGTTACTCACTTCAATAACATGAACATGATTATTTTACTTCCGTTAAAATTAATTCATGCGGCAGCGGTATCAATAATATAAAATTCGTTGACTCAATTGGCAATTCCCGCACTGATGTTGCGGGGGACACAGTGAATGCTTGGAAGAGGCTGGTCGTGAAGAGAAAAAGTTGACTACGAGCTAAAGTCTCGCCAAGGCAAACCCGTTTTCCAGCTGAGAATGGAATCATGGCTTCATGATTTACAAAGATGCCATCCATAGTTAGAAAGCGTTCAGGTCGAAAATTCTCCGGATCTCCCCAAATCTGTTCGTCATGATGGACATGATACTGGTTTGCGAAGATGAGTGTGTTGATTGGAATTATGAAGCCCCCCAATCGAAGTTCCTTTGTATTCACATGCACGGCACCTAAAGCTACGAGACTCGAGTATCTCAATACTTCATGGATAACAGCTTCTGCGTAATGCATGTCTGGACGATCGCTCAGAGATGGTAACCGACAATTGCCGACGACTTTCCGGATTTCCTCTTGTAGTTTGTTTTGTACTTCGGGATATTTTGCTAGATATAAGAGCGTCCATGCGAGAGTAGTGCTAGTCGTTTCCGCACCAGCAGCGAACAGGTCAAGAATAGAGAAGAGCATTGATTTATCTGGAATGACCGTATATATCATGCGGAGAAAATGTTTGAGCACATACAAAGTTTTATAATATACAATATACTCATATAATGCACTGAGTTCCAAAAGAAGTGGGACACCCCAACTTGCCCCAACTGCAGGAGTGCATGGACTTTCAAGGACTCGTAGCCCATGCACTCTTGCAGTTGGGGCATGTTGGGGTGTCCCGCTTCTTTTGGAATTCAGTTATTGTATCGGGTCACGCATATCATGTCTCCACCCGCCTGGAAAACCATTCAGGAAGTCCAACAAATAGTGAGATGTAAACATTGTCAGGAATCTAATAGTCGATCTAGGAAGCCATTGCGATCCGGAGCGTAGTTAACACAGACAGGTATCGTAATAATCGGCATGAAATACCCCGAAAGTCGGACCTTTGATTGGTATATTTACAAAAACACGTCCAAATTAATTCGGATAATCTGCCCTACACCGACGCCATCTATATTGCTACATGTCTAGTATTGTTTGATAATTGTTTTAATATGGTAGGCTGAGTTAGTGATAGCCACTTGAGAAAAGCGTGCGAATTATATCAATCCGCCGTGTAGGCGTGGCCTGAGGCTTACATTCTGAGCTAACATTCATTAAGCGGTGTCCATAATTGGGACATCTCCTTACATTTGCACCACTCGGGTGATAGTAATACCCAAATATAACTCATCATTATGAGACCTTCTGTTTTGGTGTTAACTTTGTTGATATGGTATAGAGGCCGGGACAGAGGACAGTCACTTAGAATAGGCTCTGATAAAATGTTATAAACTTAAAGTATCGAGCGTGATTAATTCAAAAAAATAATATCACTGTATTCAGAAAATTGTCCTTATTAAGAAAAAATGCACAATTCCACCAGGTTCTAACTAGGACATAGAATCGGTTGCCAATTTCCTCACTAAAACCTCAAATATCAGCCTCAGGTGAGCTCTGCCCTTTCTGGAGCAAAGAAAAACATTCTTCATTGAGCGCGAAGACGGAACTATTAAAGAAGCAAAAACACTTGCACACAATAACCGATATTTTAGCCCGTTTGCGGGCTTATGTGATTACCTTGTCCGTCTGTCCGTCCGTCCGTCCGGTGCAATGCTTCTCACCCCACCTCATTACAATCTCAATCATATCAACGCAACATCACTTCAAAGCTGCTCTGATTTATTTACCTCTTATATTGCGCGGTTACTATTTTCACGAGGCAGTTTAAACCAATATGTTACAGATACACTTAATAAAGAGCGTCATAACGTAATTTTTTGCTTTAATCTCATTGGTATCATAAGGAATTCAAAAGGGCTCCTGACTAAGAAGTCATATTGAACTAT
>JAQGCA010003002.1:0-12669 GCA_034698945.1 Protaphorura quadriocellata | reverse complement strand
GTTGTGATGGCAAAATGAAGAGCGCGGAAAATGAAAACTCGTGTCAGCTGGCCGGCGGGTTTCAGAATTAAAACACAACTGACAGCACGAGGAATAATTCATAAAAATTAGACTGAGTGAATAAAATATAATGTAAACAATAAACCAATCCAAACATGACGAGTGATTTGGAGAACAGAGAAAAATAATAATCAGTGGACGAAACATCAAAGTCTGTGAGACCCTTACGTGTACGAAGTAAGTTATCCGTATCATTCATCGGTCATTTTTCAGTGATACAATCAAAAAATTAACCATTCGGATACGTCTTGACTCGACTCCTATTTTTGACACAAAACCAACATTTATAATTCTAGGCTTTCACTAGAAAAGTGACCGGCAGGCTATAGAAATGAATTAATAAATGAATTTTACATTTAACGGTAATTTCTATTTCTATCATATCATTCTGGTCAAGAATTTCTGTTTTCATGGTATCACTCTTATATCAAAAATAAATGTGGGCTTATTAGTGATAAGGCATCACCGACAACTATACACATTAATGGACTTTTAATTTTATCCGTTGTATGGTTATTTCAATGTTTCACTGTAATTCATGAACTCGTCTGTTCTGGTGTCCTTGGCGACCTCACAAACAAGAATATTAAATAATTATTTATAATCCAAAATTAACGAACAATTACGGCGTTTTGATTTAAAGTGGAGAAAGTAACGTCAGGTCTTCAAATCCGTCAAGGCCATAATTCTTTTTCAATTGTGTACTTTTTAATTTCATCTCAGGATTGTGAGTCAATTTTACTCGCGGTTCACTTCACCCAGAAAATAATTATTTGTCCGGCGTAATAATTTAGGTAGATTTACATGTCACATTTATTATCACAATTTTCCAGATGTGATTCGCTCACTGAAGAGTAAACTCCAGTAATAATTAATGATTAATCAGAATCAAATAATTCTACGCAAAATCAATTAATATTTTAATTTTTTTTTAAACGAACTTAGATGGGATCTCTTTGTTCAAAGATGAAAGATGAGAATAGAGAAAGGTTCCAGCGACGTGAGCACCCTCTTCTAAACGATTTGGTATGTTATTTAATATATTCACATTATTCGCAAATTACTAAATAATACGAAACAAACAGACAAAATTTAATTTCGATTCTCCCGAAGGTAGATTCCTCACATGCACCCTGGAATACAAAAGAAGTTATATTTAAGAAATGGGATCTAATGAATGTTGTGTTCTGTTACTTGCAGGTCCTGGAGAAATTCTTTGAATACATGAGACCACGTGATTTGCTGACATGCCGTTTAGTTTGCCAAAAATGGAATAAGTTGACGATTCCATTTACTCATTCAAAACTTATTGTTGACATTCATTTTTCGTACGAGCCCCTTCATCACCCAAGGAATCCGGAGAAAGAGAGGAACCGAAGAATTCAAGATTTTGTTACCGTTTTCAGCAAGAATAAACTTGGAATTCCTTTTGCAAGTTTTAAACTTGGACCATTTTGTACACTGGAAAGGATTGGTCAACCCTTTTTGCAGTTATGTTCGGACACGACAAAGGAAATTGATCTCTCTGAATATGGGGCACCTTTTAAAGTTGAAGACGTATCGGAGATGCTCAGATCAATGAAGAACTTGGAAAAATTGACACTGTCTGATAAGTTGGTGACTGACTCAAGAAATGTTGTGGAATTATTCCCAGGTTCAAAGCCAAAATTAAGTTCTTTGACAACACTTATTCTGGAATCTGTGACCCCTAAAGTTTTCAACCACTCTTGCCCTAGTTTTCTTGAGGAACTCATTACGGCTGCTGAGAATATTTCGGATCTTACCGCGCATGATTCCTGGCAATACTGGCGCCCCTATCTGGGTGATGATGAAAATGGTTTCCGAGTGTTGAGTGTCATTGAAGAATTAGGCCGGGAATCCTGCGTCCGAATGTTATTTCTTAGAGGATTTAGAATGAATCAACAAGTTCCGATATTGCGCAGAATGGCAGCCAAATCAAACGGATTGAAGCTAAAAGAACTGTCACTTGTCACGGGCGATGATGTGGAGGAGACTGACTTTTTTAATTTGCTAGAAATTTTCAAGGACACTCTTGAAGGTCTCTACACAGTGGGTTCGTCGTGTTCCAGATTCAATAGTTTCCCAAAAATGTCCAAGCTCAGGGTTCTATGTTTGGAAATCTCCAGGGACTTCGATTCCAGTTTGGTGAATTTGAACAAGATTTTTCCAAACTTAAAGGAATTGCAACTATGCCAGGGAGGTCTTGACCAAGTGTATGATGAATTCTTAGCCCACTCTGAATTATGTATTGGGATGAAATCATTGAGATTATTACCTCGACTTCACTTGAGAATCAATGCGTTCCGTCACGTTCTAACCATATTCCCAAGACTCACAGAATTAAAGATCAACGTTGAAGTAGACGGTGCAGAAATTATGAGACAAATTTGGTCTCAAATGACTCAACTGGAATCTTTAGCCATTTGGGGTAAGCTGGAAACCACAGAGAGTATGGATTCTCTCTTCACTGGCATTTCAATTGGAGCAATCGAGAAAATTAATGACGTCGTAATGGATCTGGAGAAATTGTCACCCAAGGTTCAAAGAGAAACAATTTCGAAGCTCAGGAATCAGTACTGTCATGTTTCCTCTATCGGGAATTTAACTAGTAAGAGAATTTCTTTGACACTATTTATTTTAGTGACACTCCAAACTTCGGACTACCCTGAATGTTTTATTTTTTTAAACAGATTTGAGATCGCTGGATCTGACTGTGACTGGGAATAGAGATGGAATCCGAACGAGTTACTTATCTGACGTGAGCGGATTCTTGGGCTTCCATTCATTGAAACATCTCAGTCGCATATTCGTTCACGACTGCAAGGTAAGAAGTCGGGCGAAATATTCAATTTACAACTTTGTTACAATCCGTATTTATCAGATTTGTTTAGCAATCTCCATTTTGTTTTTATATTTGACAGTTGACGAAGACGTGCTGTGAAGTATTGACCACGGAATTGGAAGTGGGACTTGAGTCTTGGAGTTTTACAACTCCAGATGAAGGGAGAATTATTCCAGATAACTATTAAACCTCCGACGTAGTTTGCCATCCCAATCAGGCAGAAAGTATATGTTGAATTTCTTGTGCAAAAGTTTTGAAGAATGATTGAATAAATTAATGTCGCTCCTGACTGTCAGTTCAACTTACGATTTAATCAACGGTGTACTCGTTGGAAACACGAAATTCAACTCATTAGCATTAAATATTTGGACAGAATGAAATTGAATTTGACAATTTTGACAGTTTGAAAAATGAAAACCAATTTCACATGTAGACAGTAGGTTCTTAATCTGCGGATTGCATTTAATATACACTGCTGCTCTAAAGTCACGCAACAATCAACATGCCCCATACAAATAATCCAGGAGTTCTTTGCACGTAAATATGACAGTAAGGAATCCTTGATTTTTGTGTGACTTTAGAGCAGCAGTGTATATCTCGGTTTACTTTTCATACCGATATGTCCGACGGGTTCAAACATTCCGGACTCCTTCTGCGTAACAATTAAACTTCTCTTCAGATCTAGTTAAAATCGGTCCGTAAAAGGTGCATTTCTAGAAATGTTTAGTTTTTCCCAGACTCTGTCTTAATGGGGGAAATGAGAAAAATAGGCTGCATTAGACTAAATACTATACGCACAAAACAGTAAAGCCATGACATGGCAGGCACCTATGTTCCATATACTTAATATATCATAGTGATCTCCATCTTAGTTTTCCTTATAAATAATTCCACCGAATTTATTTCTTTGGCGTTTCCTTATTCCTCACGTCCCACTGCAAACCAAAAACTCCTGCTATCGGTCGCGTCATCATTCTTCAAAACCCGAATCTGAAAGTCCGAAGATCAAAAATCATATTCTAAGCCAGAACCTACAAAATTTTCCATCTAAAGCAGGGTCAGACTCCTATCTAAACCGATTTCAAGGGCGTGCAGTTTATTAAGTAATTTTTTACGATCCAATTTATGTATAAAAGTATACTTTCGATAAAGAAGTATTCGTGATTGTGAAAAGGTAACTAGAAGAAGGAGATGGGACTACTACTTCTTTAATAATAAAAACTCTTAAGACCGAATAAATATGCGAATAAAATGTGGTGCCCATTACTAGAAAGAAACCTTCATTCAATTTATAGCACAGAACCGGGTCGCCGGATGACCTCGAATGTCCTCGGGACACATGCCTAAATCCGTTTCAGGGAATTCTAAAAATTTGAACTTTTGACATTGTTACCCCCTGCTCACCGACATCCACTCTTTTAGACTATTCTGAGCAACTTCGGAAATTTAACCTCAGGTCACCTGGGTCGAGGTCACTATCTGACACCCACTTTTATTGCATTTATGCACGCTCGTTGCTCGGAATGGTGTGGAACGTCTATAAATGCATTAAGAAGTAGGTGTCAAAGGGTGATCTTGGCCTTCTTGTGACCGCAAGGTCAAAAGTCACCGAGTATGGTATTAAGGGCAAACGGGTTTTACCATTCGTGGAAATACAAAATAACGTGTAAACTCAATAATAACGTGTAAACAAAATAAACTCGGGATACAAAATACGTATGTCGCATGGGTCGTTCAATCCCCCGCACCTGATGATAGACTCAACGGACACAGAAGGCCAGTGCCAAAAGGAGATTGATGACAAATTAGAATCCCTTCATTTTGACCAAGTTATGAAGTTCACTTAATTGTGAATTAATGGAAAGGGTAACTATGTCTCTTACCCTAAACGTTTGTTTTTTATCCGGATTGAGTGTATTTTTATGTATTCAGTTCCTTCCTACAAATCTCGTCTCAAAGGGCGGGCTGCCTAGTTAGTATTTAATTAATTCGAGACTGTTATTGTAGTTTCGGTGATTGCTTTGTACAGAATTAATCATCCGAATGAGGACATAATATCATACGGTACCAAATGTGGTCAGTTCTGTTGCCAAACGGAAAGTTTTACATTTAGCCCACTTTTACATTCTGTCTTTATTTTTGTGGTACGATTCTCTTTCATGACGAAATTAATGTGTCATTCAGCCAATTCCAATAAGGAACTGCTCCTTAAAAAATGGTCTAAGCAGAAACACAGAATTGCCAAATTGTTTCACTCACAAGGGAACTTGCTTCAATTGATGCGCCAATTTAGACATAATAGCAAGCCCATTGCAGCATGATGGTAAGGTTGGCCAATTCTGTCTCGCTGTGCTGGGGTTCGATTCCTCGGACTTGCACTCCCGGTGGTTGCTTGAAAGGGGTTTTTTCTACTGGTTATTCCTACTACTAGATGGTACCTACGTTGTACGTCTCTAGGCCAAATCGGAAGCAACCCAAAAATACGCGATGACGTTTGATTCGGCCTCAGCGGCTATGTCAACTAATGTGGGTGTATTTTTTTTATTTAGACATAATAATAATTTTTTCATGCCAATTGGGATCCCCTGCCATGAAAATGTTAGAAAGTGATCTGCACAAATGAAATTAAGGTTCCGATCGGGTAGGTTTCGGATAACTTCGGATAAGTTGAGTTAGCCTCTGATTTGATGTCAGGGGGATCGAAAATGAAAAAAATACAAAACTTATCCGATTGAGAACAAAAAATTTCAAAATTTCGATGGAAAAAACGTACTAATTTTAGAAAAGAACTTGTAATGTATTTGATAGGAACCTCTCAACATTGACAGAAAATGCGAAGGGGAAAATATGACATGCATTTTAGCCAGAGTACATGAAAGGAGAATGGGTAAGGAGATAGGCCATAAGCGAAATTTTTCGCCAATTCAAATCTTAAAAATTCCTTCGGATTATGATTCCTCGCAGAATTCTGAGTCAGATAGGGTGTCTATCGTTTTACTTGTCAAAATTTCATAACACACTTTTTTGATCGGCAAATGTACATGATAGCATGTAACTTTTCCCGGCGCGGTTCTTCCCATTTTCTCAAGAAGTACTCATCCTATCTCAAAAATTCCTTCGGATTTGGATTTCTCGTAAAATTTTGAGTCCGATAGCTCTCATACAAGTCCACTTTCATATCTCCATGCTGAAATATTTTGATCGAAACTTGTGGAAATTTGTAAGTGGTCTTATGGGGAGAAGACAGAGTGCGGTTCCTGGTAAGCTAATACATTATGACATCGAGGATTGTTTGGCGGCAAAAACCACCACACATTGCAATGCCGTACCCTTCTCTATATTCATTTATCCTGCATTTTAGCCTCTGGTTTGTAAACTTTCACATGACGTACGGGCCGCGAGAACTTGGTTTGACAATGCTTTTGTGGAAATGAAACACTTTTCTTTTCGCCTTCGAAAATTTGACCAAAAAAGTTCCTCAAACAGTGAGAATTGATAAATCAAGGGTTAAAAGGTATGCCATGTTTTCATACTTCATTTCTTGTCATTGTTGAGATGTACCCAACATATGCATTTCCAGTGAATGTTAGAAAAATGCATAATTATTTCTGCCCCGCTCTTGAATTTCCTGAAGTTCTTTGGTATATTTCAAAATCGCGACAGAAAGAAATGATACCAGTCAACATTGGCGAGAATTGAAAAATGTCGAAAACTGCATTTGGTTCAGTTTTATCGTATGATTTTTAAAGTGCATGTAATTAAAATAAAATTGAGATCAACAATGAGACGGCTACAAATTCCGTACAACTACAAGTAACTGGTTAATTCGTATAAATAACATAGAAGAGAAAACGTACAATTTTATTGCAATCCACTTTGTTTATTAAGAGTTATGAATCGACATGATGAGCTTTTGATTTAATTCCAAAATTTTAAACAATTAAACAAAATTGATCCGATTGATTTACTTTTCAATACTTGTAACAATGGGGGTCGGTGAATTCATTCTCAACGAAGTAATTTCTTTATTACAACAAACGTGCATTGGCGAACTTGGAGAAATTTTCGGTTATTTTCCTGTTCGCTGAAATTAAAGTAAATAAAAATGATTAGGACAAATCATGCGTAGTCACGTAGGTTATGTAAAAAAATGAAAAAGTCTTAATTAATATAAGGGAATTAATATGACATATTAACATTTAATAATATTTAATGTACTTACTTACTGTCTGTGTGTTGGCATTTAAGTCCAGACAAAACCAATGACAGACAATTTTTTTTGACATATGCGGATAAGAAATGCGTTTGAAGACGTCTGGGGACAGTTTTCGAAAGAATTCAAAGATCTGGAGTCACAACCCATTTGAAATCAAAAATACAAATTTCACCTAAGGAGTATTATAGATTAGGTAGAGGTTGCAGGGTGTCGTTTAAGTTTTTCTGGATTCGTCTATTACAGCTAGGGTTGTCGGTCCCTAAGGGCGGGCAGCGTTGGTAGTATTTAATCAATTGGAGACTGTAAGTATAGTTTCAGTGATTGGTTTCATAGAATGAGTCGCAGGAATGAGGACATAATATCAAATGTGGTAGGTTCTGTCGGCGAACTGAACGTTTACATTCAACCTAATTTTACATCCTATCTTTATTTTTGTGGTTGGAGTCACTCTCGTAATGAATGATAAGAATTTTAAATTTTCCGAGTGGAAACATGATTGGCAGAATTTAATAAAAAAAAGACATTAATATTTCAAAAATAACTTTGACAAAATGTCCTGTTTTTCTCGGATAGTTCATCATCTAATGAAATTTATTAATTTTAATTTCCTGTTGTGTTTCATGAATCGTAGCAAATGTGGATTTAATCCAATGGGCAAAACGAGTATGCTTCGAAAGTTCTGGCACTTTAATTATTAATATTTACTCTTGTTGTGCAAATTGGTTAAGAATATTAAAATAACAAAGAATTGGGGTGGAGTACAACCTGTACACATATTTAAAATCAAATCATGCATATAGAACATATGCAAATCATCAAAGAAGGTCAGTGCCCTTAAGTACACCCAGAACCAGACCCCAGAAGGTATACAAGTCTAACAAATCTTATAATTGTGAAAAAGTTTTAAGCTCTGTAAACTCACTAAGATACTTATGATATTGGACTTTCAATAAGCAGTTACCGTAACTCAGCAAAATAGAATGAAACATTCATTTAACACTTCAATTCCAATTTAGATTGTGTTCACAAATGTCATCATGTCACGGAATAATTCAAATTCAGCACATTGTATTTGGTTGACTAGCGCAGGTTGCCCAGCATTGATGGCAATACCAAACATCCATTGTGCAACACATAAGCTTTGGTGGCGGTGGAGGTGGCGCGACTTTTTTTGGCTGGGGAATTGGTTCCGTCGGTTGAATGTCCCATAGGTAATCCTTGTCGTCCTTATTTACAGTATTGTCGACTTCGATTTGTAAGTAGTATTTTCCCGGGTACCCTACGTCAAATCCTGACCAAGTGACTAAACCAAGTCCAGATTTTGGATACGCTTTATTGTAGATGTTGTACAGAGCTTTCCCATTCTTGTCATTTTCCTCAAATTTCCAAAGTGCGTCATTCCTGTAGATCCCGCTAACTTTGTAGTTATCAGTATCATAATCATTTCTACCAACCACCATCCATTTCCCGGCTGTACTGTCCTGAGCATAAGTGACGGCTGCATCAGGGATGTTGCGGTTACGGAGTAGGTACCATCCAGGGGCTTCGGGGGCTGGGGCCATCATCCATTGTGCATCTAAATAATACTTCCCGCCAGGCATAACGTCTTGATAAAACCCAGCGGTATCGATCTGGACATGGTAATACCCAGTATCCATTTGTTTAAGGGCCCATTCCATACGACCTTCCTTCGCCACATTGTCGAACGTGTACCAGATTCCTGTGTATAGCCCTGTGCCTGGAATGCTCTGCACGTTTGCCTTTTCCTACATCATGAGAAACTATTATACGATTGTAGTACCAGCAAAGATTTATGGGGCGCTGTAGCAAATGCATAACCAGAACTTCATGATATAATTTCGATATCATTTAAATGTTTATTTTTTCAAAGCTTACTTCTGCAACTGGGGCGACTGAGGCAAATGCAACGGCAAGGAAACCAAGCAATACGGTTTTCCACATTTTAATAACAATCCCGGGAGTATCTTTTGTAATTAATGGAAACTTCCAAGTCTAGTGCGATACTGCGTTATTGGAGTTGGAGACATGGCTATGACAACACATTTGAGAGAACCAAGTACTAATTACGAACCCACCAGCTACGATCGCACACAAAGAGCCGAACCTGACTATGGGTTAGATAATCAGAATAACCACTTCCTCTGGAAATAATAACTCAAGATGTCAAGTTTGCTATCACAAACGCAGAAAACCTAACCGTCAGAGCAGTCGTCATTGAATTAAGACAACAACACAACATTTATGAAAACACCAATATATATTTGATGGTAAAGGGTATCTAATATGTATTTTCCACACCTACAGCAGTAACCACAATAGGTGCGATCAAGTGATACCTCGTTGAAATGATCAACTCAAGTGGGACCCCAGGCACTATATTTCAACTCAATCTAAAAGCGCGTTTGCGCGCTGAAAGATAAAAATTGCGTTTATGCTTTTCCGCCGCTTTTCACGCTCTTCCGCCTGAATAGCCGCGAAAACTTCAAAAATTTAAAAAATGAACTTTACTACCAAATTTCCAAGTGCTTTCTAAAAATTTTAAGCCTTCGGTCGACAATTTTTGAGCAATTCAATTCTGCCTTTTTTACTTTTTTTGAAAACACCCGAAAATGAGATTATGTCCATTGATTGCCTTCACATTTAATCAAATGCAATGGTGTTCCTTTCGCACTTTTCGGTAGCATTCCATCCAATCGATCCACAACGACACATTGTGGGTACCGGATAACACTGTGGGTATGACTGAATAGATCAAGAGGGACGGGTCTTCTTTATAACTCAAAAATTTTTAAAATGCCTCTAAGCAGATAAGGTTTTTTCTTAGACTTTAGAGAGAAATTCTCTAAACCAAATGGAAATTGAATGACTGTGACAAGTACGGTGTGTACGTGGGTCATGTGGAGTATTTTTTTAAACTATATTTGTATAGCCTCAACCTACTTGCAGTGTTCCGTAATTGATGAAGAACGCAATGCATATAAGAACGACTATACATTTTACTGCAATTCATTGAATGCTTTTAATTTCGTAGCCTAATGCCAAACAAAATGAATTCATCAAGTATATATTTAAATTCTTATAGTATTTTTTTAATTTCGTTGTAAATTCTCAGGTGTGAACATCGACCACAGTGTCTAGCATGGGTAATGGAAGCTGGTATATTTTTTGGGAAGTCGGATCCTCCTAGTACTAGGTCATAGTGCCGGCACAGTTCTGGAAAAGTGTTTATTGAAATTAGTAGTCGCAATCCGAAGATCCGGGTTTTTTCGGATAATTCAATTGAGACACGTTCTTATTGTTTTTAGGGAAAGTTGCACGTGATTGTTAAGAAATAACTTTTAACTTTGAAAACTCTATTGGATCTGATTGGTTTAGAATTTGAATTTTAAGGTAATGTAACAAAATTCTATCATAGTTTATTTTTGAAACAACTAATCCGATCTGAATACTATCGGTTGGAACGAATTTGCGAAATTTAATTATAGTGTCTCTATTTAATTATGTAATAGATGACTTGATTGATATTATTGATTTCGGACTTTGGGTACAGGACATTAACAAAAGTATTTAATAATTAACATAACCAAGAGTGTCCGAATCGATTGGGCTGTAAATATTCACAATAAGATCTTACAAGACTTGGATATGACAGAGCGAAGTTGCGAAGTTCTTCATGGACAGCGCATCCATGCATTTCGACTGGGCGTACAGACTCTGTTGCGTCCTCGCCGAAGAAAAGCGACATTACACCTAAAAATAATTCGTTACATCTCAACACAACACATGCAGACACTAAGAAATAAACCATTAAGGGTGAATCACACGTAAGATTCTCCTTTACAACTGCTGCTTCTCCAGAAAAGTTTGTTTGACGTAGTTCTGCACTTTTTTCTCTATCATTTCGGAGACGTACTTGGGCATAAAACCCTTGACAATTTTCTCAGTCGCAATGTCATCGGTGAGTTTGAAAGAGATGAGGTCATCCACAGAAATTACCCCATTTTCAATGAACTGACAGCTCGCTAGACACTGTGTATAATATGCAAATTCATCTCTTCTCGTCAGACAACTCTCAATTATGACTGGAATTTCACACTTTCTATAATAATTTCTACCTTGAACAGGAAGAAATTCAGGTGCGTAGAATTGATAGTCTCCAATTTCTTTTCAAACTTCCTCAAACGTATTACTACAATTATCTGGTATTAATCGAATGTATTTCATGTCCTCAAATGGCAAACTCTTGTCTTTGCAACAAGATCCACTACGATGATCCCTTTCTTCGAACAGAGAACATCCAATTTCCAGTATCAATTGCCATGTTATTAAACATTTGAGTTGATAGTTCATTTGAATCTGTCAAAATTCCTAACCGTCATATTCATTTTTGGCCTCAAGGAATCCTCAGCACCACAAATCTGTATAAATATAAATTTTGTACATGTATAAATATTATAGCTAACAATGTTTGTATGGCAAAAATCACTATTACCTTTTTCTCATTATCAAAATAGTTTGCTCTCAGTTGATTGATCATTTCAATATTCTTGAAATCTACTCCAGTGCTACTGGTGTTGTCGTCGGAAGCGCTTCTTTGAGTTTATCATTAATTTCAATTTTTATTTCATCGGGGTATTCGGCCGTCATTGCTTTCCCAAATTCTACCGGAGAAATCGTCGCTCCTGATCCTTCGGCACAATCATTTTCAGCACGCAAATGTAAACTGTCCACTGCGGTGGACATATAAAATCAGCAAATTTCCTATCGGCATTTAATCGTGTAATAATTAGTTGTTCCAATTAACCCTAGCAGCTTAGTAGGTTTCCTTGTCATCTGTAGGTGCCACGGCGCATTTCATCCATTGTGCCTGAGTACCAATCCCAGGTGTCAATGACTGCATGGTTTTTGCAGCAATTGTCTCCAAAAATTCCTGTATAGTGACTTTTTCCAAGACATTTATTTTCTAAGCACTGGGAAAGACGTTTCAAAAGATTAATATTGGCACGGCGTAAAAAAAAGACACATTCATGATCGTGTAACATAATATGCCTTTAGAACCGTATGCAGGCAATACTAAGTCGTTATATGGGGGATCGTTATACCGAAGTTTTCTCAAATTCACAAATTATGTACTACTTTCAAATACAAATTGACTAGAGAAAGTTTGCTCCTACCGTTTTTTCCGAACTTATCGAATGTTATTTAGAATTGGATGAATTAGATTGGGACTTACATCAGAAGCGAACACTTGGTCAAATATAACTGCCACAAACAACACCACGGATAATTCCTCGTTCAACTCAGTCTGGACCTAAATGCTAGATCGCTTGACAGCTGAGTCTTTACCAAACGAATACCTCATAAAAAGTACCCAAACAATTAGTGAGCTATCTTTTTTAAGTATGTAATTGACAAAAATTTAACACGCCATATTAATGTCTATCTATAAACAATGGAGTCTTCTGACGTCATCAAAATAACAGGTTGTTGGGAGTGACACTTCGGTTCA
>JAQGCA010003001.1:0-12675 GCA_034698945.1 Protaphorura quadriocellata | reverse complement strand
GACATCAAAACACTCAAATGTCAAATTCAAGTTGCTAAAATTTTTACTAAAAAGTTAACAAAGATTTTGCCCATGGCACTATCGCTAAAAAATCCTAGAACCGCCACTGATTATGGTTTGGACTCGATACAATTAGCAGCGGCAGTAAAAATGGCAGAAAGCAATGCCGAAAAGGGCAAAAACCGGGTAGTTCATTTGTAGAATATGGTCACATCCCTTTTCCTCGTCACATCCGCAGACACCACTCTTCTATTTTATTGTTGTGAGCATGCTATTTTGACTGATAATTCGGTTTCACGAAAGCTAATATTGACAGGAAATTGAACTAATGAATTTTCTTGGAAACGTAGGTCGGTAGAAAAATAAACTTTCATCGAACCTATCGAATGCAGTGCTCCGAACGAATCCGGATTTGCGCGGATTTGGATTCATTACCGTCGAATCCGGCAAGAGCCGGATGCGAATTCGAGTCCGGAGAGTCCGGATTCGCATTCGTGCGGTAAATTAATGCCAAAGAAGCCTGAATAAGAGATTATAAGAATTTTGTAGTCGCATTCGGATTCGCGAATTTCGAATCCGGTAAAAGTCGGATTCAAACCCGGATTTGCTTCCGTCGAATCCGGTAAAAGTCGGATTCGGGTTAGAATTCTGATTCGAGATTCGAATCCCGATTCGGATTCGTGTGGAGCACTAATCAAATGATATCTCGTTCGCATTAAAATGGACCAAAAAGAACATTGCCGACGAACTTGTCTAGAGAAAATATTTCGAACATATACTATGAGTCGAAACACTAGTAAAGCCATACCTTCAGCGTCTTTATGCTTAGTGTTTTCCGTAAAGTGCTCGTCAGCACCAATGTGCGCATCAAATTTTCTCCCGTGAGTCACGATAACTTCTCGAATCATTCATAGAATTTTCATACTCATTCCATCGATACTGAAGCTACAGGAGGGAACAGAATATTGCGAATTGAACAGTATAATCAATTACTACTTTTTTATGAGACAACGGTTGTCTTTGTTGGGATCGTTTATGGATTGTCACATTGGAATTTCAGTTGCGGTTTTTGGTATCTATTTTCCTTCCAGAACCAAATGGAAGCGACAAAACCAGATGCAACAAGATCTCCTGGACTTGCAAGAACAAGGAAAATCTTACGTAGAAGGGCAACTGATTGACAAATCTTTTTCGGCAGATTTGTTCACGTCCAAGTCATCACTGTCATCCTGTAAGACTCCACCGCCAACATTTGACGCAACTCAATCTCCACACTTGTTGAATGTTTTTGGGAATAGTGTTGTTCGGAATAACCCTGCCCTTGCATATGTTATTCTCCAGACAATCCCTAAGAATTTTCTCCCCTTTTCTCTTCCTCACATCAGTTACTGTCAAAGTTCAACTCAAGATTAATCAGTATACTCAAAGATTGAAGTCATTACAACGTCCAGTTTTTCTTTTGGGCTGGATTGGATTTGCTTCAAAATCATTCACTCCATAGCTCACACAAACATGATTTGACTATGTGAGGAATGTGCCGAAATTACTTAAACTCCAAAACAACAGCAACAACAATATCGACCTATCACATTTACTCATCAATTCTTCAATTGTCATCTTTTCAAACAATTTATATATATTCTCGAAGCAAATTTACTAATCAAAAGAAAATGAAAGTCTGTGTTCATTGAATTGTCTACAAGGCAGTAAGGCTAATAGAAAATTAGTTCAAACGATGGTTCCTGGAACAAATGTAGAAGGAACATAAGGACGGATCATTCATAATCTTACGCCCTCCCCGCTCCATCCTGCCGCTATAGTTGAGCGGTTTAGCCGGACGAACATGGAGATATACATCTTGTGAAGAATCTTACGTGTGCACTAATGAGTTGTTTGGCTTCTAAATTATCGGATACGTGTAGCGGTGCTGACTATAGTCCTTCGTAAAAATTAGTCTTCAGAGTTATTGTTTTGTAACATCCAACGATCTTTTTTGCTATATTTTAATGCACTCTTTAGATATTGTTCAACCAGTCTGGAGAAAGTTGATTTTCACAGGAAACTGGAATGGCAGACGAAAATCGAGTTTCTCCAAACCAGTCGAATGAATTAAAAATATTGACTTTGCAACAAAGTGAGCGTTGGTTAATTTTGAAATTATTATTACTTTGGGATTGTTCTTGTCGAAATAGTGAGGATTTCTGACTTTTTGTGGGTTTTTCATGTCTATTTTTTCCTAAGCGCTCGTCAGGGGCGGTTCTATTTAGGATATTCTGGCAGAATAGCTTATTCTCTGCAAAATACACATTATATATCCAATATTTTATGGCTTCCCCCGGTGTACCCTTTACATTCCGGGTATAATTTATTACAGAAGCCATTCAATTCCCATTCGCCTGATAAAAGTTGCCAGGCGAATTTATAATTTTTGTGTAGGTACGCAATTATTACTGCATAATTGTATTGCAATTAGCGATTTACCCACTTAAAATAACAAATTGTGTGCCAAAGCACTAGTAGCTTAATTCTGTGCATAAATATGATGTATCAATATTATCCAAGAGTTACTCAGACACGAAACCTCCATGTCTGCTCTGCTTGCTACAAATCTTTTCTATAATTACAGCACTCCTGTGTAATTAACTCGTCTATTATATTAAACGTGTAAACTAGTCCTAGCTAATTGCCGAAACGATGTTCCGACTTGCGGTACTGCTTTCCGTATAATTACTTAATTGTACTTAAGTGTAAATCCACTACTCTTGGAATTCAAATCAGTGAAGTATGTGATAATTTAATAAGAGGGTAAATGTAATATGAATGATATTATGAGATATGGTGAATGAATTCACAATTTTCACTGAATGCTTCAAGTTATTTGTGGCAAAATTGTAATGTGAAATAAATATCTGGCGTATTCTCTCAAAGGCAGAGTTAATTCGGCGTTATGGAAATGCTCAACCCTCCCCTTATTTCTCATAAGTAATGCATTCTAATACACAGTTTGGCCCGAGGATCGCACAAAGCAATGCCTTTTATTCCGTCGTTAGGAAAACGAGTTGCTGATTGTCAAGCATTTGTATACAGCTGTAAAGGGATTGTTGTGAAATCACAACCGATGATTACGGGAATAGGCTAACGAATTCTATTCTGAGAATAACTTTGAACTCCGCATAATCAGGAAGAACCGACTCGGAGTCCCGGACCGGATTACTCTCATGCATCTCGTCAAAACTCTCATTGCACTGATTTAGATCAAGATGGTTGATTCAGAAGATGACACAATTATGAACGGAAGGAAGTTGAAGCTCAATGCCAAAACAAGATGCATGTAAATAGAATTTATCTTCCCTGTCTGTGGTGTTGTTCCTACTTTGAGATCTATCAATTTATGAAATGTTTCTTCCCGCAAGTGTCAAGTCGAACTCGTAAATGAGTCGAACGAATCGGATCGGACTCGAAATAATAAGATTATTAATACGATTGTACGTATCTTATCGATACGATGATATTGTGGACGTTCGATAAAAAGGAATTGAAAGTCAATGCCAACCCAGATTTCACTTCGATTTAAAGGTGTTCGCTGGAAATACAAATAAGTCTTGATAAATTACTGCGTATTCTACACCATTACCATCTGTATTTACCGAAATCCATTCCCCGACCATTCACAGAGGCTCGTAAATGACAATCCAAACCTTAGTTGAACTGAATTGGTTTGGTACAATTAAAATTTTCTGACTAATTAAAAATTATTTTTTGATTAGTGTTATGCAAGGGGACAGCGCGAACGCCAATCCCCCGCTACCAAAAATTACGCACTCGAGTTATCCACGTTTGGGATAATCGCAGGTGTCAGCCCAACCGAAGTGCAATGGAAGGGCCTCATCCTGGGAAAACGGCCTTCTTGATCACCGTACTTCCTGAGCCAGGTAAGTAACGAGACAAACTACCACTTTTTCACCACCCTGTACTCATCTCCTAGCCTCAACTGGATCTTTCCTCACTCATCAAATTCCTATACTATTTATATCCGTCCTCTTAAAATTAATGAGTTAGTGACATAGTAGAACTCCTGTTCTCCCACAATTTGCATTGAATCTTGAGAGAAAGAATGTGATTCGGCACTTCATTGACGTAACACCTGGAAATCGAATGCCAGGTTTCATTTGAAACATTGTATTGACAAATTCACATTACGATCGTACAGGCTACGAATCCACAGGGCAGTCCATAACATTTCGGTCTTCTCTATAGTGGAACCTCTACATCAACGACCAGATATACATTTTGTGAATAGCTTTATGGCGGATTTAGTTTCGTATTGCAATTATTGATCGATCGCGCGGCGCGACAGATGGGCCGACATAGAACAGGCCAAATCTTATCTCCAGGGTACGCTCTACTTCTCTACTTCGAAAACTCTCGGCACCGCTCATAATGAGCGATCTCATGTTTCAGTACGAAATCATGCACAAAATAATATACTTCACCTTTGCTTAATACCACCACGTAAATGCGTTCCAACTAATTCCGATTTTTAAAGAAAATGGAATTGTAATTGGTTTGACGGTTTTTGACGGAGTGGAAATTGGAGGTATTTATTTTGATCTCCCTGTAAAACACTTGATTCAATTCTGAGTCTGATGTTAGATGTTTGCTCCTCGACCGCTGGAAGTGAGGCTGCGCCACACAACAACAACTGATGGAACTTCTGTCTTGCGCGGTTTTCTTCAGTTCAAAACAAAAATTATGAATTTTTCAAGAATCTTGACGAATTCAGTAATTCGAATTCGGTCTCCTAATTCTTTGTTCCGCTTCGGCACCGTAAGTGTCAGCGAAAGACTACCGAAAACTACTTTTTCGTGGAATTTACCGGTTTCAAGGAATTCCCCGTCATTTGTTGAGGTAAGTTTTGTCGGGGTGAGATTTTCATGAAATTACGTATTATGTGGTACTAGTATTATCTATTTATTTGAGTGTGCGTCAATGTCACCCGAAGGTCATTTCTTGATTAATTGTGTTAATGACTTTAATATATTCTCGAATACTATTATTCCCTAAATCAGTTTCAGTTAGTACGAAAAGCGGAATTATGAGCTTTTTGCGATACCAGTTTCACACAATATGACATACAAATTTTCACAAAACCACCCCAAACGGTCAACTCCAACCGGATGTGTCTAAATGATGCTCTGCCTTTTGAAATCAAATATGTATAAAATCGTCCAACCGATTCGAATTCGGTTTTTTCTGCAATGAAGTTCAAGTGTTTCATATTGATGAAATATGTGATTGCGAAAGTGTATAGACTCTGGTCTTTTCCTTCTGCGCCACTCGGCACACGTGACTGGGCACGGCTCAGACTTGGGCCAATTACATTGGTAATTGTAATTTCAATTACAAAATACAATTGCAATTACGTAACTGTAATTGTAATTAATTACTTGGAAGATGTCTGTAATTGTAATTGGAATTTGTAATTGAAATTACTTATTTCTCAATTACATTTGTTGACTGGTAAAGATTAAATGAAGTTTCGGATAGTAAAAGAGAAAATACGTTTTTAGTGCTGAAAAACACAAGAAAAGATATATATGAAATTGTACTTAATTTGAATTGTATTTATAATTGTAATTGAAAATCCAATTACAATTACGTAATTGTAATTGTAATTAATTACATCAATAATTTTGCATATAATTTGTAATTGTAATTGAAATACTTTCAAAAGTAAGCTGTAATTTGTAATTTTAAAGCCGTCCCAAGTCTGGCACGGCTTCTATTCATCCTGGCAGCACAACCTTTTTTTCAGGTTTTTGAATCTAAACAAACACAGAGTTCAGCTGGACACATCTTATTTTTTAATTCTGTTAAAATATTTTTTCCGAATAAATTTTAATGTAAAAGTTTTCAGCTCTGTAACGGTGAGTAACTCAGCATGGGGAATGCGTTCAAAAATTTAGGCCCAAAATTTCGTGTTTCAAGGAAAAAAGACCAGAGTCTACGGGCACAAAATCGTGTCTACGGGGCGCATTCGGTTTTTAACAGTTCCTGACTAATTCGGACCAGAGGAATCCGAATCCGTCGAGGGAATTGGTTTCCGGTCAATAGTTTACCCGGAAAACCGAATTCAGTCTTTGAACTTTGACCTCCATTTGTGACGCCACAGGTGGTCGTCAAGACCTCGAGTCCGGATTCGGATTCACGGATTCATAGGCTTTCCAGCGATATATATTATGTGGGGGTCATGGGGGTCAAGTGACCCCCGGGGTTATGTTTGACCTTTTCTCAGATGACCAGACGCAGGTGGACGCTAACCTGATTTGAATATTTTGGTTGTCCTCGTCTTTCTGAATCCGATGGTACCAGAATCATAGTAATCCCGAGTAATCCATGGGAGTTATTAAACTCTGAAAGTCAATTCGCAGGGTTAAATGCCCGAACGGTTTGGGTACCTTCTGGGATCGGTGTTATAGAAACCACAACTTACGCGCAATGTCTCATAGTACGTGCCACGTGCTAATACTGGTTGATTTTTATCAGACTGTTATTCTAATTGAATCTCTGCCTGAATGGTGTAAAGCATTGACTAGACGTTCCTGGCGAAAATAAACCATAATGTCAATTTTTGAAATAAGTTTGGTTTTTGAACATTTGAAGAAAGACTTAAGGAAATTCGAACCCGAGACGGTTGGCGGTTGGGCGATTATGTAGACATTTAATTTCAAAAGGGAGGACACTGAGGACATCGTTTAGATAACTCGCTTGACTGAATTGTGTCCTTTCAAAGTTGTTGCGTTACTTTTGACTCACCCTTTATGTTGGGAACATTTAATTCAAGTGTGAAGGCGATCCTGCAAGGGAATCCGTTCTGTTTTTCAGAATTTGGATCACATAGTTATAGTATGGATTTTGACTCCAAGTCGTCTACTGTTTTCTACAGGGTGGCCCGTAAGTAAGTGCCCTCTTTTGAATAGATGCTGCCGAGCCACCCGTTGTCGGATTTGTATGGGGTTTGGTTTCCTGGATAGCCCCTGCGATTTAAAAAAGGATAGGTATCTCACCTTGACATGACCTGTCACTAACTAGCGGCAACGTGACCAATTAGCTTAAATAACGGATTTTGCTGGGTTGGCATGAGAGAATTTCGACGTGTGTAATCGGGAACCTCGTTCCAACCGCGGAATAATTTTTTCGCCAAAATTTTCGACAGAATTTCATTCTATACAACATTTTAAATAATTTCTCAAAATTTAAAAAAAAATCATTTTTTTAAATTTTTTTTCCAAAATTTTCGAAATAAAATTAATTTTTTTTCAAAAGTTAAAAATAACACATTTTTTTTTTGAAAAATATTCGAAAGCTTGTAGAGGTCGAAATTCATTCGAAAATTTTGGCCAAAAAATTATTCCGCGGTTGGAACGGGGTTCTCGATTACACTTGTCGTAATTCTCTCATGCCAACCCAGCAAAGTCCGTTTTTTAAGCTAATTGGTCATGTTGCCGTTAGTTAGTGACAGGTCATGTCAAAGTGAGATACCTATCCTAAATCGCAGGGGCTATCCAGGAAACCAAACCCCATACAAATCCGACAACGGGTTAGCCGGCAGCAGCCATTCAAAAGGGGGCACTTACTCACGTGCCACCCTGTATTAACCAATCGCCTTTTTTGTTGAAGTTTTGTCCGCTGTATTTTGTGTCTGTTTGACAACCTTCAACTGGAACAGAGTTCTTAATAAAGCAAATTTCTTCTGGCTTGCTATAATTATTGTCTTAATTTGTTTTCATGTTTTCTAAAGGGCGTGGTTGCCAGAAATTTTGCAACAAAAGCTCAAAGGCAAGATCTGACTAAAGTAATGGATGAAGGCGGTGTAATCCCGGATGTTATTGACACGGTTCCGAAAGAAACCGTCGGTGTCAAGTATGGATCCTTAGAGGTCAAGCAAGGGAATGTCCTTACACCTACACAAGTCAAGGATCCGCCAGCGGTGACTTGGACGGCCGATGCAAACAAGTTTTACGTGCTGTGTATGACTGGTACGTTCATCTTCCTGGTCAAATTGAACTTCCCTTGTTGAGATTTAATGGAAAATAATATTTTGATTGTTTTTTTTGTAGATCCTGATGCACCTAGCCGTAAGGACCCTAAATTCCGTGAGTGGCATCACTGGCTTGTCGGCAATATCCCTGGAAATAATGTTGCGAAAGGAGATATTTTGTCTGCTTATGTTGGTTCGGGTCCACCTCAGGGCACTGGCTTACATCGCTACGTTTTTCTGGTGTACGAGCAACCCGGAAAATTAAAATTCCCTGAACCAAGACTTACGAATAGATCTGGAGATAATCGCGGAGGCTTCTCCATCCGCAAGTTCGCTGCAAAACATAAACTTGGTGAACCGGTTGCTGGAAACTTTTATCAAGCTGAATGGGACAGCTACGTCCCGAAATTGTACGAGCAATTGGCTGGCAAATAGATGAGGATAACTGGTACAAGAACTAGACTTGTAGTTTCACATTTTCTGAAACCTAAGACAATTATAAATTTCATTAAATAAACTACTGTGTGCGAATTCCGAGTCTTGCGTTAGATGATTTTGAATCGAAAAATGTCCTGTAATCCACAATCCGATTAAGGATGGGTCTCAAAACAAACTAGCACGGAGATTTATCTGCAGTTTTTTGGCGTGACCTCGTCAGACCGTTTGACCGTTCCGCTTATCCGTTCGGTCTGAAATTTTGTACGATGGTTCCCAATGATCTCAAGAGTGTCACTTGCTTATAAAAATGGCAGAACGTGAAAAAGCGTCGTGCTAGTTTATTTTTATACCCGTCCTTAACTTCAACTATTCGGATAAATCGATATGCTTACTTATAAAAAAAAAAGGCAACAGCCAACTCTAGTAAATTTGTTTTATTTTTGCCGATTTATTTCCGATTAATGCATGAGACATTTGATTACTGAATATTATGAAATCAGGCAAATGGCAAATCGAAATTTTTAAAGTCGTGGTTGAGTAAATTTGTTGAGTCTGATGAATGCGACGAGGTGACCGACAGTTTATTTCTTAACCCATATATCCGGCCTGTTGAGCTGATCCAGCCTGCAAAACAAATTAACAGATTACAAATTTAGCCAAGGTAAAGGGTCGGGTATACTTAGGATAGACAGTATATTTAGCTTACAGCTTGAGAGTACTGTCCAGCGTTAAGCCCAGCAGCATTTTGAGCTGATCCTTGACTAGCTTGAAGGGCTGATCCTTGGGATCCTTGCGATCCTTGTTGTGCCCCTGCGGCTTGTCCAAAGGAATTGTCATAAGCGTTGTTGTTTCCATAGTTCTCTCCAAATGATTCGGACTTTCCGTATTTGCCACCATAGTTGTTGCTAGCACCAGCATTTCGGCCAGCAGCTGCGGCGTACTGGGCAGAACCCTGGGACCCTTGTGATCCTTGAGCGGCGGCTAAGTTTGATCCTTGGGCTGCTCCGGCTTGCTAGAATTTAAAAGAAACCATTTAACCATCACATATGTCCTGATTTTCTTTATCGTGAGTTTTTGATGATATTACGTAAGCGTTGAGACCAGCGCCTTGGGCAGCACCATATTGTGAGCCACCAGCGTAGCCAGCTCCTGGATAGCCGCCATAGCCACCGTAACCACCTCCATAACCACCTGGATATCCGCCACCATAGCCGCCACCATAGCCGTATCCACCTCCACCATAACCACCATAGCCGACTGGTCCTCCGTAGCCGACTGGTCCTCCGTAGCCGTAGCCTTGTGGGAAGGCAAGGGCGACTGAGAGAAGGGGAAGAAGTGAAATGATGATGTGCATCGTGATGGTAATTTCCTGTTAAAAGAATCAGCAATTAGTATTATACATATTAATGTGAAATCGAAGACGGGTTAAGCGAATGAACCTTAGTCTGTTGAAACTTGGAGACAGGTTCGGCTAACTGGAGTATGGTCACAGGATAATTTTGAAATCTCAAATCGGTCCTTTTTATACTCTTCTGGCTTGTCTCACTACCTCGGTTAATTACCCCTATAACCAGGAAGGGTTTCATTGTTTTGAAAGTAAGGAACAATGGCTTTATTTATCAAAAGTCCTTTGAACTACACTGCACTGGTTCAGACCCGGAACACGACCTCATAACCCAAAAATGTTTCTAAACAATCGACAATAAAGTCGAATTTTGTGCGAATCAAAGGCTTGCAGCTCACAGTTCAGGTCACGTTAGCACTGAATGCTCAGGTGCTACATTAAAAATACGATTAAATTTCCTTGTTACATTTCAACTTGGCTTTTCTTATTTCCTTGTAGTGTACCGACACACTCAACACTTAAGAATTATTTCAAAGTCGGTGTCAAAATCATATCTTCTCCTTCTCTTCGCTTCATTATGCGTTTCGAAGAATTTACTAGCCTTTCGACGATGTATGAAACTCATACAAGCAGAGAAAATGATGAACTGAGTTGACGAATCTACGAACACAACATTATGTTTAACCTTAAATACCCTACTTACTTTGATGATTTCCTACTGAATAACTATACACTTTAACACCTTACTTTACATTTTGCTAAAATGTTTACCTTAATTCTAGCCAACCATTCGCATAAAGACATCGCAGACACCTTATGGGAAACTCTGGAGTCTGTTCGACTTGGCTGCATATGCGTAATAAAATATATGCAAGGAGTCCGGACAAATCAATCAAATTGATTTATCTATTTTATTTATTTGTCCAGACTCTTTCAAAATATGCATATTTGATAATGCTGTAGACTGCATCGAACGACTTTTGTGGATTTGGCTGCTGGAAATACAAAATGCGTTTAATCGTGTGACCAAAGAAATCAGATGGAGTGTAGCCTGCTCAACACTTTTAGAAACAAATTTCGTTTCATCAATCCAAATAATACCTTATCAGTGAATGAGAAATGAAATTCATATAAGACAGGTTCGGTTTTATTTCTCAGTTCTCTCAAATGAATTTCTAATACACAAGTCAGTCAACAGTCTGGTCATTTTGGACAACCAAATAAATATATACAAATAGATTCACATCAATAACTGGAAAATAATAATTGAAGTTCAGTTCAGTGCAGTCTTTTATAGTGAAGTAGTACAAAAGAGGTTTTAAAATAGAATGGGTGTCGCGAATAGAGAAGTGTTGAAATGGGACGCAGAATACTTCCGATTAGTTTAACCCATGTATCCAGCTTGTTGAGCTCCACCGGCCTAAAAATATCAAAACAGAGTTTAATTAAGTTGTATATGGCCAATATTGACCAAGTAAGATGTGGGTTAGGCCTTACAGCTTGAGAGTACTGTCCAGCGTTAACTCCAGCAGCATTTTGGGCTGATCCCTGACTAGCTTGAAGGGCTGATCCTTGGGATCCTTGCGATCCTTGTTGTGCGCCTGCAGCTTGTCCGTAAGAGTGGTCGTAAGCGTTATTGTTTCCGTAGTTCTCTCCGTAGGATTTCGATTCTCCAAATTTGCCACCATAGCTGTTGCTAGCACCAGCATTTCGGCCAGCAGCGGCAGCGTATTGGGCTGAACCCTGGGACCCTTGTGATCCTTGAGCAGCGGCTAAGTTTGATCCTTGAGCTGCTCCGGCTTGCTAGAAATTAAAAAGACGCCATTAGTAACGGTTTACTACAAGGGGTCTGGTTTCCAATATTCCAATTGTCGGGTATATTTACGTAAGCGTTGAGGTTAGATCCTTGAGCGGCACCAAATTGTTCAGCCCCAGCATAGCCGGCACCTGGTCCATAACCGCCATAACCTCCACCATAGCCACCTGGGTATCCGCCGCCATAACCGCCACCATACCCGCCCCCGTATTGTGGGAAGGCAAAGGCCACCGAGAGGATGGGAAGAAGTGAAATGATGATATGCATGGTAATTAGTTTGTTGGTAGAAAACCTGGAATGAAAACTCGGACGTTAGAAATGTTGAAAGGATGTCTGAATAATTGGTAGTTCGGTATTTTCAACTAAACCTGGTAAAAATCAGAGACTGGAACTGCAAGAGAGCTTCTAAGTCAGCTGGAGGTGTAGAGAAGATAGATGGTGTTGGATAACTTTTGGACCTCAAGTCAAGCGCTTTTATACCCTTTTTGGCTTACTATCGCCACATTCGCCGTTCAGCTTAATTTCACCTCGTAAAAGATCTACATTGTTCCTGTAATTAGAGTCGGTTTTATTTGTAAAGTGTTGATGCCGAAGGGTATAAAATTAGCGGCTCTCTCTCAACTCTACATGAAACTGGAGGACTGATTTCTCTCCTTTCTATTGTACTTCCATTCCATGGATAACAAATTTTTATGTCCTTGCGGAATTCTTCGTAGCAATCAAAAAGAAATTTTCGATTTCTCTGCTGAGTCAGCTGGAGCGTTCGTGGTGGCATTGCATTAATACATTTCAGCCGATAATAAAACCATATCCTTTGTTTCACTCGATCGACGCGTACCTAGTACGAAGTTTATTAGATTTTGTGAACTACACTAAACTAGGATGTATGTCGTCCCGTCACGGTTGCGCCACAGAAGGGCGAGCGAAGCGAAGCCTGCGTCGTTCCTTCTTATACAGTGAGAATTATCACCATTTATTAAAAACGATAATCACTGACGTCACATTAACGCTAGCCTTTCGACTCAGTATACGTTA
>JAQGCA010003000.1:0-12675 GCA_034698945.1 Protaphorura quadriocellata | reverse complement strand
ACACATAGACTGGTCTAAGTATACTTAGGCCAGCCCATGTACACATGGACTGGATATCTACATGGGCTACAACATATCCATTGTATTAATTGCGCGTCAAGGTAAGGTAATATGAACCGCCCAATCCTCTAGCCTTTAGATAAGAACTTTAACGTCATCGTTTCTATGTTTCACCAATCAATGTCATTGAGTTGAGCACAACAGTTATGTACTATGTTTTTATATTAAAAGAATAATTGGGATCTAATAAATCGGACCAGATGATCTGAGATCGTACCACACTCGTCTTTTTTGTATTGGATTTATTGTTTACTTGCGATGTTGGCGTTGCGATGAATCAAAGATCAGACTGATGGATTTGAGTAAGACATTAGTAATTTTCTGACATATTCTATGATCGAATATCCAAATATTAATCCGAGGGAGTAATGTATGAGCGGTAAATGGAATCACCAAACTATGAATTCAATGCTTGAGGCAACATTCATGATTCGAGTTCGTATCACAAAAGTGTGAAGTTCAGAATCATCCATTCCTATGTGCTTTCCTTCTTCGCAAAAAAAGGGGATTACAGGGTGGTCCATATTCTTTTCCACCTCTTACGGCCCAACCGGGGCGAGTCCGACGAACCTGATATACGCAATTTATACACAGTCATATCTATGAGCTAAGGAGCCAGTCCCCCTACAGAATGCACATCTCAGGCTTTGTCCGACTACGACATCGGATTTAGCTGCAGGGGAGAGAAAGAGGATGTCGACCATCCTGTACAAGAGTTTGGGGATCAAATATGAACCCGAGGAACCCTGGCTTGATCGTTAATCGGAGTAATCAATGCTAGGAATACCAACAAATTCGATCCGAAGTGAAAGAGAGAAATATGACGCTAAGGTTCGCTGTTTCCGAGTAAAACTCGGACTCGACTCGTAACTCCTCTACTGTAAATTCGGCGAGTTCACTTCACACGTCCGAGCTTCACGGATGGATATCAGATTTTAAACGGAAGTACTACTAGATGAGCCTTAAATGGATTCGCAAAAGCTAGGAATAGCAATGCAATCGATGCTTGAAACAACAAACGTTTGAGTTGTAATTACAAGTTAGAAACCCAGAACAGTTGATTTCCAATTTGTATTCGTGTTAGACGAACAGTGGACTGCTGAAATGACAAGGGTTTGGGCATCACATATTAATCCAAGCCGTTACGGAGTACAATGAAGAGCTTGCGTATAAATTTTATATCGACACACTTCCGCTTGGGCATTAAATAGAATCGCCATTACTAGGAAGACCAACAGAATAGCTCTGCAAGAAGTGTCTTCGAATCGAGCCTTAATCACAAATATAAGTTATTTAGAATCGTTTTTCCCCATTCGTATTCGTCTTTGGCCAACAATAAATCCCAATGACAACAGTTTGGGTATAAAAAGTAACGGAACCAATTTGACCTAATCGATCACCTATTCATAACGCCAGATTACGCATTTTTATTCGAATTAAATTTAGTCATCATTACTCAACTTTCTCGTTGGTCTTCTTGCGAATATTTGAGATACTATTGACTTGAGTTCAAGGCGTCAATGATGAACATCATACGACTCAGATCTGATTGAATTCACTTTTGAATAAACTATAATATTTATTCGATTGAAGGATAAACTTGAATGCCAATAAGTTATTTCGGCTTGAATGTATCGAAGAGAGATTACTGAATGGATAAAGGGGACCACTTAAATTTCAAAACGATTCAAACATTTCCAGGACACCAAAAGCCATTGACATAAATTATCTGTAAACCAACATTTTAACTAACTTAACTTCATCACTTTAACGCTCTATTCATGCTTTGTTTGATTGTAGCCTTTCTTCTCAGATTTGCGGTGAATTTAAAAAATAATTAGTTCGCATACATAAGTGCAATTTTTCCCATTTTTGGGCGTCACATTCACACCACCGTAGGTTCTGTACCGATTGGCCTGTCCATAGCCATTTAACAATAACCATTTCGATGGTAGTACTTCGGGGATTAGCGGAGACAATAACGTTAAATAAGCGTAAGTCATCAACTCCATTAAATATCAAGGGTGTAAAATAATTTTTTTAGTGAGTATCATCAATGAAAGATATTGTGAAATTGCGAGGTGCATTATATTTTGTCAATGAGTTTTATCAATCAAAGATATTATAAAATAGCTAGGTGCATTTTATTTCGTCAATGAGTTTTATCAATCAAAGATAATATGAAATAGCTAGGTGCATTTTATTTTATCAGTGAGTGTCATCAATCAAATACTATTTTGTGAAATAGCGGGGTGCATTTTAACAAAATGCACATTCGAACTTCACAAATGATGATGGGTGAATGCTTCATAATATATAAAAAAGTACACTTCGCTTTACACTACTTAACTACATGACACAGGGTAATTATTATGTAATATTTAATTTATCATTATGCCTTAGTGTATGGCTCAACGATACAATTCTGTCATTTTTTGGAAACCTTTATGATTTCTCCTACATAGGTTATGCAATTACAGGGAGTACTTAACCACACTTTTTCTTTGATCACAAAGTGGTTAAACGATGACCGATTCAAAATAAATTTATTGATATTTTATACCTTATTATTTAGCTTGCTAGTTTGGATGTAAACTATTACTAACAAACTGAATTAAAGAAGCCATAAACAGACGCTACCATAAAAGCATATGCAAACATAATTACTAATTACACAAATAAACTGTAGGCGGCACACATTTCATTCATGTATACATCTGATTTATCACACGTATAAACATGTGAATATTTGTAAAAACACGTAAGTCGTTCCTAGTTGAAAATTGTGTCTAACTGATTTGTCTGTATTAAATTGACAATCATTCGCTTGAATTTCAGCCATAATAGTGGCATACTTGTGCTTAGGTTATATTTATCAAAATTTTAACTCTTACCTTTTATTTTAAATACATGCATGTTAGCGAATACAACTTTATAATAGAATATTGAATTAGACGTCTCGTAGCTGCAAGAAAGAATTACACAGAAATTCCAGACTAGGAATGAAGTCTAAATAGAGAGTAATATGTCGACTGTCCAATTAATAATTTCGGAGCAGACAGCCATGAAAGTGGTTCTCTCGAGAATACAGAAATCCCCCATACTAATTCTAAGAGGACGAAGTGATTTATGAACTTTTGACCCGAAACTTGTACTACTCTGAGCGGAAATGGCATGCAAATATTCCGCCGATTTCTCAAAGAAGAAAGATGGAATATAAATAAAACAGTAGAGGTAACCTAAACACATCACCAGCGTGAATACCAGAATTTGTTGTATGACAAATGGCAGCTCAATTTTGATCAAAGCGACGAGAAATAATGTGATATTACAGATGTTGAACCCCACGATTATTGGAGCAAAAGTTTTCAAAATGTCCGCGTCCATATTGTTCTCGATAATTTTCAGAGTGTTGTGCAATCGAATTATATTAGTCCATTCTCGAAGTGATGGAATTGTGCACAAAGTAGAGTCATCTGATCCGGAACTTGATAACGTAACACAAAAATAATACAAAATGTATGTGTGTTAACATGGTGTAGGCATGAGTATTAAATCTTACCTCATTTCATTCAGAAGAGCACGGCCGTACAACGTAACGGACACCCCAAGAATTGTGTGAAGCCACAATGAGTAGAGGCCATAGGCGACCAGTACGAACTGCAGTACGGCCATCGAAACAGTCCAGTAAGGGTGTGTGTTCATGTCAGCATGTGGAAGGAGTGGAGCAATCAAATGGAATTTATAATTCCAGCAATATGCCATAGAGGTCAACGGAGTACCTGTCCAAATCAAGACCAGCATCGCTCTGAATACGTGAAATGACAAGTTGGTTGGTGGAATGATGTCTTTCCGCACGTAGATTTCTAAACACGAAAATTTAAATCTAGGCATTACAATTACAAAACATCAAAAAAGGTTAGAAATTTAATACATCCCTTTGCAAAGGTGCAGTGTAGACGCGCGAATTAGTAACTGTTATTGAATGCCTTATTCTAATATAGATTACGTTGACCACACGCGTCGACGCGTCACGGTCAGTTTCAGCATGTTACAGCGTTTCCTGATAGAAGCACATGCTCGCAGAAAATCTATTATACACATTTTCCTGGAAGTAAATTTTTTAGTAGTATTCGAAGGAGTAAATTATGTAAACGATATGTCTTCATGCAATGAGTCTAAATCTGCAAGAATATTTAAAGTCGGATGAGTATAACCTGATGTAACTCGAATTTACTTTGTCTAGCACTATTGCCTTAACCTTATTCAATTCTCGTGAATATAGATTTCTAGACTTACTTTGTACATTTTGAACGGTTGAATTCAGGCAGTTGAGTAGTATCTTCAGCTCATCCAGATTCAACATAACGTGAACATCTAGGATGGCGGTGACAGCGCACAAAATCATAATGCCGATGCGCCAAATGTCTTCGACTTGTGATACTTGCAGCTGGGCAAAGTCTTTCCGGAAAGAAATGAAGAGAAAGAGCTTCAAAGTAGACGTAATTGTCATAACAGAAACCCATCGAATTTTTTCAAACCAATTCCTGAATCTCTCGCACCGTCCGGTCTTCTCATCCCACCAATACGGAATCGACCCCATATAGTATCCGAGGTTAATTATTTTTCCAGCCAGTTGTATTGTTGACTCGAATTCCATTTTGTTATCAAATCCCGAATAATTTTGAGAAAGAGAGCGGAGAGGATAGTAAATCCGGTCAGTTGTATAGGGCACACTGTTAACTAATGATACCATCTTCGGATTTCGGCATTGCATAAAGCCAAGCTCGGTTGCTTTATGTTCGTCTTAAATATTTTCTATTTTAATTTCGAATAATGTTCGCTACATAAATATTTGAAGAGTTCGTGGCAAGAGTCCTCTTATGTGGTATGGTTTTGAAATTAATTATTGAATTTCATCTCAAATATTCCTCAAGGCGCGCATACTTGATTACTTTTCTTCGTTTTCCAAATGGAATATATCGGTAGAAATAATTTTATTTAACATCTACGGGTTTCAGCAACGCATAAAGCCAAGCTCGATTGCTTTAAGTGTGTTTTAAATATTTTTAATTTTAATTTTGAATACTGTCCGGTACATAAATTGTTGAAGAGCTCGTGGCAAGAGTCCTATAATATTTTATGGTAATGAAATTAATTATTGATTTTCCTCTTAAATAGTCCTCATGGCGCACATACATGATTACTTTTTCTCGTTTCCCAAATGGAATATGTCGATAGAAACAATTCCATTTACTTTCTTTGGATTTCAGCAACGCATAAAGCCAAGCTCGTATGCTTTAAGTGTGTTTTAAATATTTTCTATTTTAATTTCGAATACTGTCCGCTAAATAAATTTTTGATAAGCTCGTGGCAAGAGTCTTCTCATATGGTATGGTAATGAAGTTATTTATTGATTTTCTTCTCAAATATTCCTCAAGGTGAGCTTGCATGATTACTTTTCCCCGTTCTCAAAATGGAATATTTCGATAGAAACAATCCCATTAGCTCTCTTCGGATTTCGGCATCGCATATATCCAAGCTCGATTACTTGAAGTATTTCAAAAATATTTTGTTTTTTAATTTTGAATATTGTTTGCTACATAAATTTTTGAAGAGCACGTGGCAAGAGTCTTCTCAAGTACTATATGGTTTTGGAGGAAAAAGCCTATTGCGTGCGTCAATCTTTTTGCGCCCATTCCATTTAACTAAATATTTTATATCCTGTCCATGAGGCATACATTTCGTCCTATCACATGCCGAATTTCATCTTGTAAAGATAAAATAGACATATGAATATATGTAGATTTGAACTGTTACTCATGCTATCTGGAATAAAGTATTACGTTGTTAAGGCATTGCAGAACCAAAATAATTTTTGATCAGTTTAAGCTTGGAAAACGTAGGTTCATTAAGAAATTAGTGATTGGTAGTGTTAGGAAAATTCATAATGGAGTCTCGGTTTTTGGGAAGAAGTGCAGGCGATAAAGAATAACCAAACTTCCTACACGAAAGAAGCATATCGGATATTTATAGTGCCGTCCTGTCTAAACGAATTGTTGAACGAGCAAATCTGAGCACCAATAAATCGTAATGCAAATCCCTCACGGATAATTCATTGTTTCATTTCGACGTATGATGTATGTTGTGTGAGCTATATAAAGTTGATGACTTCAATAAACACGTATCCTATCCAATCCAATCCAAAAACGAAGTCAATAATTGCGAACGCTAGAGTGTTCACAGCAGGCACAGACAGACGTCGTCCAGCGTCGTATAGTATTCACTATGTTGTCATAATCCCGGAATTTGGATAAAACTAAATAGATTAGAATAATTTTAGACACAAATTATGCATGTACATGTCTGTGCATGTACATTACGTGGGAGTGTGATTAGTCACACACATGCAGTGAGTTGTGAGACCGTCAAAAGTCAGGCATTTGTGACACTTTTATGATGACAAATTGTGAACGAAGGGTGAAACAATATCTCCAACAGATTTGGCTGAGTTAGATTTGACATTGGACCTTCCTTCGGTCGTGAAAACGGAATTGCACTTTCAACTTTAAGAAGACGCTGGGGCGTGGCAGTGCACCCGGGCCGGGTACACTGCATGCATGTATTGTAATGTACATCACCTATTCTTATGTTAGACTAAGACTAAAGTTTGAGTTTATAATGTGATGCAAGTGGCATTGTTGGGACAGTCGGGTCCAGGGAGTTGAACTGAAAACAATTATAAAAAACAACTCATACCTAAACACACATTTTGTCTTGCACTTTTATTTCACCAAATGCATTCATCTCTAGACCGAGAATCGTACAGGGTGGATCATAATCAATGCCAGATTTATTCACTTTTCAGGGATTTTTCTCATAATTAAATCCCCGGATCAGTACAATATAAATCAGTATTATTGAAATCACCAGGAAAATTTCATTGCTTACGAGGGGTTCTTTATGCCGACTTATTTTTGAAAATTATGACAATGGTGTTAAAATTTAAAAAAAACTTGCCGGGGATCCGAATCGTGGGTGTCCCAAAAGAATATACCCAGTTTCAAAAATTTGTAGTTTGCAAAGTATCAATTGGATTTTCAACAATTTTTTTTTTGAAATTTCGAAAGGACTAGTTTTTTTTTACAGTTTTGACATGTCACGATTTCTGAAAGGTATTCTCGCTATAACGGCCGTTCTTAATTTTGAACTCCCATGCGTTGTTAGCATGAGAAATTTCGAATGTTTAAAACCGAATTCCACGCACCTGCTCGTCGATATTTCGTTCCAAGTCTTCTTGAGATCACCACAGCTTCAAAAATAATTCTCGAAATTTCGATAATTACTTTTGAAATATTGAGAATTATTATTCGAAAATTTAAAATTATTTTCGAAAGGAGATGGGAGCGGAAGTATTGGGAAGTGATTCTCCGTTCGATTTAGCTGAAACTCGGCATACCGATTCTTTTTGAGTTCCTGAACAATGTTCAAATGGACACCGAGGCGGATAAAGGTCAACTGTGACCACCAGGGGTCACCAACGTTAGGAGATTGGGTGACCTCAGAACGTCAAAAATAACCTCTACAAAAGTTGTTCACCGCATCGAGACAACCAGCTTTAACCTTTACTGTTTTTCTATACAGTCACAATTCGAGGTCACAGGTCGGGTCAAATGTTAAGGTCATTCAATGCAATGGAGTCCTCGGAAATTCGTGTTGAATTATGTCAGTGTTGATGAGTCTGGCTCGTATGTATTTTCCTTCACTTCGTCGTCTTTCCCCTTCCGTCACTGAGCGAGCGAAAGGCGCCGAGGCGAAGACGGAGACGGGACAAAACGGGCCATTCCACTCACGCAACCACGGAAATAATTCAACACAAGGGTCAACTTTACTAACCCTAACCTGAAATATTGGAGGAGTGACCCCCATTGAAGATTTCTCATCGCACCAGCTAACAATGGCATGATTTTAATATATTTTGTAAAAATACCTGCCCTGACGTACCCCTCGTGAGACAATATAATTTGGTGATTCGTCAGAACGTCAAAAACAAAAAAGTGTAATTTTAGGACCATATAAAAACTTATCACAATGCATCAATCCCTGGAGCAAAATTTTGTACTTTTATTGATTTGGAATCAACCGTCGAACAAGAATTATAAATTATTATCTTATATAAGTAATAATTCATCCATACAATGAATTAAAAAGCAAGGCAACCGGGAATTGAACCCGGGACCTGAAGGATTAAGCCTTGCACTCACTAAGCTACGCCGTCCTGACATCCTTAAATTCCGTGTGACGAAATTATTTCCTGACACAATTTAAATTGCAAAAAGAAAACGAATTGATTTAATATCACAGCAAAATAAAAATTTAACACAGTTTAAAATAAATTTAATTTCATATCAATATAAATATATGTATTGCAAGTTCCGTCCATCCTTGTCTTCCTACAGTTTAACCGGGGAAGCATATCTATAGAAGGAAGAAATGACTTTTTAGCGACTATTAAAATTTTCTATAACAAATTGTAAACTGAATGGTCGTCTCAACTTACTCCAAGGAAAGTGTCATGGACACATTGTCCGACTTCCATGAAAGTCTGACAACCTGGGTCACCCTCCTTCCAAACTTGTTCTCCTATAATACAGTTTTGTGAATTTAGAATTCGTTTAAAAATATTTAAAATTGATAAAAGATCTTACCGTGATCCTTGATACATTTGTCAGCTCCATCAATCAGCAATTTTTGGGTCTCTGGGTCCTTAATGTGAACCTCAATATATTTCAATGCTTTCACGTGGTTGATTTTTCCTTCTGGGGTGAGCTAAAAATTAACAAGACTTAAAGTGACGGTTGCAGTACAAGGAATTCTGACGTGGAATGACCAGGACTTGAGCCGCCGAGTCATCATTCTAAAGATAAAACTGCGAATTTACTCACCATTTCCTTTTCCTTCAGAATACAGACTCCAAAACACTAAAATTTACAAAAAAAAATACAGAAATTAATTGAATTATTTTCAGAATTGACATTTTGAATCAAATTACCGCCAATCGCTCAAGAGGGATTTTAAGGATATCCTTAATTCCAAACTGATCCATACATGTCTGAACTTGCGCTCTCTCTTTCTCAGTTAGAATAACGGGTTGTCCTCGGCATTCAAATTCTTCTTGGGCAATGACCATCTTTTTTTTTTAAAAAAAAATACAAAATAAAATCAAAAAAGTAAGAAAATATATAAAAATAATCTTTTTACCGAAAAAATGGATACGAAGACAAGAATTGCGATTCTTTTAGAATTTGCCATTTTGACCACCTTTGTTTGAGCTTTGACTTTTGAGAACTCAATTAAAAGTTGAAATTATCCTTGCCCTTTTTATTCAAATCAGTTTCAATAGGTGTCCATCAAATCAGTCATTATCAAAAACCCTGTACAAAATAATGAGATAAGTAACCTTGAACCGAAATAAATGAAGAGGAGAGTTATGGCAGTCCATAAAATCATTGTTTATGTTATAAAAATGTTATAAAAATGGCTTTTGGCAACAGGAAGTGACTGAGATCTTCATAGTAATGTCCCTGCTCATACGTAATTTAGTAATTACTTTAGACTTCATATTTCTGACCTTACCCTAATGAACCAAAGTCATACGGAAATAATCGTGCGAAATAATGGACGGTGGTCCCCTGGCTACGATATTTAAACAAAATACTACTACTATAATTATAAAGTTAAATTGTGTGGAGTGGAACTTTAACTGTTGGTGAATTATATTACTAAGCATGATATCATAAAATATTCACACATTTGGCTCCGAACTTGATATTTTTATTAAATAAATTCAGAATAAATATGTCATATTATTCTAATTTTCTTAGTCAAAATAAAATTAACACATAAGCAACATAAAATGAAATTAGATATTGTTTTTAGTTTTTATGCTGGGTGATTTAATTGGGTTAAGTAGTCCAAATTAGTAGCAATTGGCAGTAGATTATTTCAAATGTCCCTTGTTTAAATTAAATTGACTGCCCTAATTAGCACAATTAACCAAATTATGGATGAATTCGAATTGGGCACTTGGTATTTCCGCGTTAATTCACTTTCGGCACATTAACTTTCGCAATTAATTACGACTCACCGCTTTAATTTGACTAATACAGTAATGTCAAATTTCTAACAAGTTAGTCAAATTAAAGACAATTGGAATTAAATTTGTGTGTTAAATAGTCCAAACATTTGATTTCAGAGAGCAGTGTTAGAAATAATGCTACACTGCAATGTTGGAGACGTTTCAAAATTTCGAACAATAAAAATTATATATATTTTTTTAATTCAAAAAATTTCTTCTCTTTGATGGAACATAATAAAAAAAATGTATATTCTGCAAATATTGAAATTGTTAATTATGTGGAGTCGGAGGTTGGTTTGAATTTCCAGGAGCTGACGATGGTCCATTTTGTGATCCAGTTTTCTAAAAAAAATGAAATTAGTAGTCAAAAATTTGAAAATTAGCTTAAGATTTTGGAATTTCAATTTCAAATATTTGACATGGACTGACCTGTGAGTTGGTCTTCGGATTAATCCCTTCCAACTTGATGACATTTGACCTTGTATGGTCGGAGCGGTGTTCTGCCAATTGAAGATTCTTTCGAGATGCGTAGCTCGGACCTTGTCCTAAGAATCCAATAATACTATGAATGAAAATCTGAAATAATTTTGAAAATATTTCTTTTAGTCAAACCTATTGAGAGTTGGGTGAGATGATTAATGTGTTTCTCAACTTCAATCTCAACTTGGTTCAAAGTATTTAAAAATAAGTTGCTGTGATTATCCATTTGTTTTGGAGACGGTTTGTCCTTGCTCATTTCTTGTAATGCCAGACCTGGACACCAAAATTATGTGTTAGAAAAATTATATTTTGAATACAGAGTAAAATCCTGCAAAACAAAACTTGTGACTTTAAATTTTTCCTTGTAAAATGTATGACATCTAATTTTTTCCAAAATTTAAAATTTTTCTAAAAAAAAAATTTAATATGTTAAAAATATTTATAAATATTACCTGCACTGGAGAGACAAGTTGCGATCTTTTTCTCTACCATATCCAATGCTTGAAGACGTTCCACGGGTGTTGTCATTTCTGTTTAGCGAAATGTGTGTGTCAAATGAATTTTTAACTTTTGAGAATTGTCTTTGAATTATAATATTTCTTTCCTATCATTTCAATTAGAAAGTAGAGAATACCGAGAAGAACACGTGCTCGAATGATTATAATTTTAAAATATATGCACGTCGTCCACTTCAAACAGGTTGGGGGAATGGGAGACGGATGTACTGTAAATACCGAGTTGGAGTGATTGGCCTTATGTTTATATTTCTTCAGGTGTCTAATTTTATTCCAATCATCGCCATGGTCTCCCAATTTTAAATTCCTTCAGTTGAATTAGTGTGACAGAAATTTGGAAACGTAAACTAAAAAAATCTAAAGAATCATACAGGGTGGCAGGTAACCTTTGCCACTACCCGGAAGCATAATCTGGGGAAGTCGAACAAAAACTGTGATATACATTTTGCGGAGAATCCTATTACGAATCTATGAAACTATGCGTCTAAAAATCTAACATGCATAGCAGCGCGGACAAGAGCATATGTAGAAATCAACATGAAAACGGTTTTTTGAATGCTCCATTGACAAAAACGCATCCAAAATACTTTTGTTTTTAAATCCGCCAATTTTATATCATTTTATTTGCAATATTTTTGTGAAATTTTTGTTAGACCGGTTTGGAGAGAGTTGGGTTTTCGCTGGCAAGTCATTTGAAGGAACAAAATCAAGACAATTCGCTCCAAATGCCTTGTCAGTGAAAAATAGACTTTTTGTAAACTGGTCCAACAAAATTTTTAAAATTGCACAAAAATATGTTGCAATGAAGATAGGATAGGTGGATTGTTCAAAACAATATTATTTTGGATACGTTTTTGTCAAAAAGATTTTTCATGCCGATTATTACTTAAGCACACTTCAGCGCTCAAGCTACGCACGTCAGATTTTCAAAAGGAATGGCTCCGTAGATCAGCAATTAGATTCACTACAAAATACATTTATCACTTTTCGTTCGACTCCCCAGATTGGGATCGGGCTGCCGATGGTACAAGGTTTACGACACACACTGTATAACAACAATCATATCCGTGGACAGGATGAATCTTGCAGTCAGTAAAGTGTGAAAACAATAATAATTCAATGCACGCAACTCAATTTTAATTACTATATATGCACAACATAACACGAAGAGACATCATAACTCATTGCATGCACAAACTCATGAGAAAGTGTCTCACCTCATCAATCCTCTCATCCACATAGTGTACAGGGTAGTTCAGAACCAAGTGTCTCACCTCATCAATCCTCTCATCCACATAGTGTACAGGGTAGTTCAGAACCAAGTGTCTATTCCTGTCAACTCGCGGCCGTGCTCCGATAGCTCAGGTTTTTTAAGCACTTTTGCTAATGACAACTTTCATAAAACGTCTCACCAAATCTGTCCAATCTGTCCGAATGTCTCCTGCTTGGGCTCAAGAACTAACTGGCTGGTCTGAATCCGAC
>JAQGCA010002999.1:0-12675 GCA_034698945.1 Protaphorura quadriocellata | reverse complement strand
GGACTGTGGCAGCAGTGCGGAGCGCGGCACGGACGGACGGACAAGGTGATCACATAAGCCCGCAAACGGGCTAAAATGCGTCAGCACACTCAGACATACAGACACACACTCCTTTACACGAGTGCATGATTTCTCACAGACGAAAAAGAAATTCCAGCTCGATCTTCACGAAGGATTTATTTATATGAATATGAATGGTGGGTATTCCGGGCATTTATTTGTGTTGAGCTGGAATTGCAAAACTTCTGTTTTATTGATATTCTTCAATTGCGATGTTTCACCCAACCTTTTTCTTTTGAACTTTCATTTGAAATATTTCTTTGCAAAATATTGTCAAAAGAAAATTTCTTTCTAATAAATCTGTGCCTTAGCGTTATTTACTTTGAATTGAAAGACGCGATCGTGATGGATATGACGTCATGTAAACTTAATGGCAGTAAACATTGACCGAGTCTATAATCTTTCCTATACATGTAAAAAAGGGTGTCCCCTTGTAAAAATCAGTGTAAGCTGAAATCGGTATAATTTTTGAGGAAAAATCACAATAATTATGTAGTCACAATAAATACAATCTGTAACAAACTTAACTATGAAAATAATATCGAATGTTATGTCCTTAGGCCAAAACAGTTATCACGACACAGCTGATACTAGTCTAGGCTGATTGAGACAATCTAATCTGACAGTCTGATAGACAAAAACACTGCGATAGATATTGAAGACAGTTGAAACATGCGGGATTGCATGGATGGAAGCATGTATCACGGGCAAAGATTGAGACATGGACCATCTCACCACTCTGGTTGCCCCTAGAAAGCATAATTATAAAACTGAGTGGTTTTTGCAGCTGGGAAAATCAGTCGTCGGATCCTAATATATATATAATATATAATATAGATATTATTTGACGATTTTTTGACGACTCCCCAAGAGAAAAATTCAGCCAACCGTAAAAGTGTTTACTACGAGAACTTGTACAAATGTAGTAGATATTTTTTGGTCGGTCAAATGGTAAATATTATTTGTTTTTGATCCCACTCGACTTGATCACATTATAAAGACTAGTAGATGGATGGATTCTTGAATAGGTTTTGGCGGGCCGTGTGCCGCACAAGATTCCTAGAGTAACACTATGACATAGTAGCCGGTACATAATTTTGACAGATGTGTGTAACCTTGTTTTGTTTGACTTCAGGTCACTCCCGAGGGACAGTCTGACTAATGGATTGAGTTTTGGAATAATCGCGTCTGGAGTCATGGGATGCTCTGCCATGTTGGCCAAGGAAACCGGCATCACAGTTCTCGCCATTAACACCTTCTACGATTTGTATCTCCACATGAATCTTGTCAAACGGTGTGGGTCGTTTTTTCACTCAGTTTTATTTTTTACTGTATTTATATGAATTATCGGAGTATCTAGCCTACAGCACAATATGTTTTGTTCGAACTGGATTGAATATTTTACGAAATTCCATCTTCACCAAATTAAATTACTAAACAGCGTATTACGATCCGTTATTGGATCCGATGTCCTTTTAAATTCCGCACGAATATTCAAATTACAATCAGGTGTTTATTAGAAACCGACCGCTATTAGTACCTTCAACGGATATATATCCGATAGCACAGTATAACTTAGTTGGATGGGATTTGGTCCGGACGATTTCTGATCCGAATAATCAGATTGCTATATTCAGTAAAAATATCGGATCCGATAGTAACATTTATATAAAAGACCCGGATTCCTACACATCTTACCTGGGAGACCATGGCCGTAGCCGTGTTGAACTTTGCTTAGGTTTCTGGCGCTTCTCCGCAACCTCCGACCCTTGTATATCTAATTACATTACCGGAGTCCGTACAATTTATAAACGTGGTCTAATCCCAAGTGTAGTGTTGAGCTACGTCGTCAGGTTTGCGTGCACGGGACCTAAGCATTCATAGTAAATTGCTTAGGTCAACATGCAATACCCATGATTAGATTACAGCACTACCTAGAACAGCCCGCGAACCTGGACTACTTCTCCGGGTCGAAACCACACATTCAACGTGTTCCCTCCAAAAACCCGCTTCTCTCGTAGTTTGTCTTGAGTGAAACGTCAATATCATTTTATCAACGCTTCGTGATTGCATCGCCCTCACCTGAAATTCTACCGTCAACATACTTTATGGATTATGAACCGGCATGGAACGTGGAATTCCATTTTTTCATTCACTGATTTGTCCACACAATCCTAATTTTCCTTAACAATTTGAATTGGTCTGGACATTAAGTTTATCGCCCCACGACCTTTCACCACTTTCTCCAATTCTTCACACATACATGTGACTTCTAATCTATATAACCTTGACCGAATCCTTGGATTGGTTCACTAACAGTATTTTCCTTTATACTTTTTTCTTCGGATATCACGTTTTACGATTTTTATATACTGCGTATACTACATTGATGACATTTTTATTACGAACCTGTCGCTTCAAGGTATAGGGTGGTGCATAACCCCGTCTCCTGTACCTGATTTGTATATTCATATTCCTTGGGTTAAAGATCCTCTGTAGAACAATTTTTGCTTTTTCTATGCTCAGCAAGTAGATTAAGTAGAAAGTACCAGCTCATTGGTATATTTTTCGTTCACGTGTACGTTCTACTGAAGTATCGTTCGAAATACAACGTACAGTAACACAATTCTTTAAAAAATTAAGCAAAGCATGGCTTTTACTTTGATGTACGTAAAATGTTTGAATTTGTATCGTTTTGGTAGGATGAACTGAATCTCATTTCTTGATATGATTTTGATATAGATGGTTGGTGGCAAAATCCGAAGACCAACGGCAGTCCAAATTAAGAAGAAGAGTTACACTCATGATAACACTTGTAAGTGGATTGAAAGAAATCCTTACCTATTCACTTTTACTTTGAACGTTTGCCACTGTAAAGTATAGGATATAAAAGACTTTCTCGGTCAAAGTTGTGGTTGTGAAGGAAAAGCTAAAGCTAAATTGTCTTTCCGAACTAATTTATCGGTCTTGCATGTCATGGGACATGGCATTGGTATTTTATGCATGCATGAGCAAAAACTCAAACTGAAGTCGTCATACCGTAACCGTGAGCATTTCCGCGACTAAACCTAGTTTTTTTTCTTTTGAAGGAGTAATAACAGATAATATGTAGTCTCGCGTCTTCTTGTCTAGAATTTACTTGATGGGAATGATGACGCGAGCAAAAGAAAGAAAGAACCGTCCAGCCCCATTTCTCCATAAACTCTGTAAGGAGAAAGCTAAAAAACTCTTTTCTCCTTGCTTTCCCGGTGTAGATCTCCATCAGTCTTGCTGTTCGCCTCACTCTCATGAATGGAAGTTTTCCACGTTTCAGCCAACAAGACAATCCTGCCGCCCACTCCAGTTCTGATATCACGCGGTGAGTTACGGAAAACTCAAAGAAAGTCTTTCGGCAACATTTTTTGTTGCAAAAGGACAGGATTCGAATGATTTTTATTCGCACATCAATTTCTTTTCTTTGGAACACACGGCCATGATACGATATAAATATCACGCCATGGTTGTCCAGTGTTTTTGAAAGGTTGAGTCAAGAAAAGAGGAAGGGATTAATATTTCAAAAGTCATTGGCTTGTACAATCTGGCTACTAAATTGTCGGGCTAAAACCTCCGATGTTATGATTAAAGTACATAATCTTACACTGAAACCTAAAATCAAGTTCAGTTCAGTTTGGATCCAATAATATTAAAAAATTAAACTTTAAAGTGTTAGCGTCAGGTGAAAACTATCTTTAAATCATCCATCAGAGAGGGACGGAACCAGGTTTATTATGATAGGATGGACTCAACTCAAAACAATAAAAAATATTTAAAGTCCAACGTATGTAATTGGTGTCGTGTGTGGTATTTGTAGAATTATTAGAAGATTTTGTGTCCAAAGGAAGGAATAGTAATAAAATTGAACAAGTTCATTTTCTTGAGTTTCTTTCTAAATGAATAATAGATTTGTAACAACATTTTGTATATTTTTTCCTCCGCCGTTCCCTTTTAGGTTGCTCACATATGCATTTCTCCCAGTATTCAATGTTTGGCTCATGCTGTGCCCGTACCATCTCAGTTACGACTGGCAAATGGGATCAATTCCATTGGTGGAGTCCCTGTGGGACCTTCGGAATCTTTCAACTGGGATTTTCTATCCGGTCTCCTTTTGGCTATTACTTCAGTGCTTTGCCAAGGTACTTTCACCGAACTCTCTTACTTGTATTTTTTTTTTCTTTTCCTCGACAAACCAAGACGACACGGACGACGACGATACATACAAAATATTTGTTGAGGGAATGGAGGGGTCCAAGACATTGACTATGACTTACTCAGATTCCAACTTGGACATATTTTCAGGAGATAGCTGGTTCCTTTATGGTTGATGACAAGAGGATGGCTCTAAAGATTCATACTCTTACGACTTCAGTGTAAACCCCATGATACATGAGTGTTAGTAATGAACCTGACTCTGGATCTCTACATTCCATTACGACTACACTTCTTTGTCGTACTCTTTTCCCATATAAATCCTTACAAACACACCGTCTACAGTCCATCCGTATTTTCAGAAAAATGAATTTAGCTTACGCGGGTTATTTCATAGATTGGGCTTATCTTTTACATTTTACACCTTCAATGGAATTTTTGTATGGCAGATTAAAATTGTTTTATTACAAAAATGGATTATTATTATCGACTCAGACCATATTTAAATTAAACTACAAGATTTTCTAAAGCAAGTATTTCATAATTTCCACCAAGTTTTTTCATGATACTTGACTTTAAATAATTTTGTTTAATTTTCCCGAAATTTGTAAACACGAATATGCAAATCGAAGAAATCGAAAATATGCATTCTTAAGTCTTTACTCCTTATGTATATTTACACCATATTCACATAGAAATCCAAATGTTCTGGGCGAAATGTACACATACTGCAACTTATATACAATCAATCCTACGCAATTGACCTGTTAGGCATGTGTTAAGGCCAGGAGAAGATATTTCAATAATGCAGGATAAAGTTTTTGCTATTTGTTTTCGATTCTTACTTTCACCGACACATTGTCGTAAGCAAATATTATGTATGTTACAGCCGTGGGCCTGACGGGGTCATTGATGTTTACGTTCTTTATATTTATTTACACGGAAGGCGGATATAATTGAGTGAGTAGAGAAAGTGGAGTTGAGTCGATACGGCGTGGAACGCAGTCCAAGAGAATCTGAAATAACTTCCTTCCTTTGACTTTCTCCTTACTTTCACTGGAGGGCCGGAGGACAAAGTTCCTTATGCGAGGACAGGTTATAAGAACATGAAAGACCCGAAACGAAACTTAAATAAAAGTAAAGAGTATTTACACATGAAAGCGTCTTTTTTTTCAGACTAGACGACGAGGTACACATGGTCATGTATGTAGAGTCATATGTTTATGTGTAAGGCTCTATGCATGTACGTTGTAGGTCGGGACCGATCTCAAGTTTTTTTTTTCACTGTTTACAAACAACACGGACATGAACGAGGACGAATATTTGTGTGTCTCAAATTCATAGAAAGGGAACGTAGTTGAGAGAGAAAGCAATATGAAAAAAATATAATGTTTATTTTTCCTATCATATGTACGACAGGACAAACGGGGAGCTCACGGTGGGACGGTTGTGTTCGTTGCGATTCTTTTTATCTCGCTTCCGTTTCTACCGGCGTCTAATTTACTTTTCCCCGTCGGATTTGTTGCAGCTGAGCGAGTTTTATACACCCCAAGGTATGCAGCAATGTTTCATATTTTTATTTATTTACTCATGCTTGTGTAGGGATTACCAAATTAACCTCTTTCTCAAAGGGAAGCATGAAAAATATTCCAAGTGGCTTGTCTAAACAACTTTTCGACACCTCACGGTCCTAGGAGTCCAGGCAAATGTTTCCTGAGGAATTATATCATATGTAGTACTTTCTTTTAGAAGAAATATGTGTTCAGCTTTGAGGAGTAGTTTATAGTCTAGTCGATAGCACTTTGCAATTCTTCACCCTCGCAATTCTTTTCTTGCCAATAAAGTTTTCCCATAGGTAAACTATAAAAATCTCTTCCAATAAAACCATTAAACTTTAACTTTGTGGCCCAACCGCCTGCTGCCATGGCTCATCCGAGATGATAATATGAAATAAAATGGTGCATAGCTGAATTAGATGGACGAGGCGAGGTGTTCGTTTTAAAATTCGCCATTCCCTCGCCCGTGCCTGATATCTTTCGAAACGGGGAAAGTCTACAGTCACACATACAGTCAGTACACAGTATAATAATAAAGTCCTCTCACTTAAGTTCTTACAGTAAAAGGAGCCGTCAAGATTCTGGATGGAGGTAGATTTGAATAATTGAGAGTTTGTAAACTTATGATACTCTTATCAGTCAGTGCGGAACAGAGTGCGGTCGGTTATCTTACATTTTCCTTTTAAAATTTTTAGTACAATTCTGAACACTATATAATTTAATTTGGCGAAATGAAGGAACTCAGGGCTGATTGTACGTATCTCTTTCTTATTTTCATGCTTCCAATTATTTACTTACTATCTTCAGAAATTCGCAAGCGTCAGACTCGATCGTATCAGTCTTCAAGGAAACAACTTTTCATGCAAAACTTAGATTGAATTTTAAAGTTCGGGATTGGGCATACGAAATAACCGTGTCAACGCGACTGGAATGTTTTTGACGGAAAATTAGCTAAATGTTGGACTCTTGTGGAGACCTTTGTAAATGTTTAGATTACTTCGAAAATTCCTAGCTATGAATCAAAATTTCAAGGACAGTTCAGTTGTGCGTATGCTCCGGTCAGTTAGTTAGTCTATTGCTTTTATACTCCCACGACATTCGTTAGTTTTGGAGCCAACCCGGTTTTAACATGAAAAGTGGTTTCCTTGCTCAAGCAGTTTGTGGGTTTGATAGACTTTGGCTCAAATGTAGATAAGTTTGGGGAAAATGTCGTATGTAAGGAAGTAGAGTGACAGTTTGGGGTTTTGTAGTATTGAACAAGTATTGATTTCACATATTGTCCTCTACAATAGCATTGGTGTCTCTATTCTGACCGCTCATGGGATCGACATGCTGAAAAGAAAACTTCCCGCTTGGAGAAAGTTGGTCGTCTCCACACTTTGCCTTATGCTAATGAGCTTCACAGTGAAAACATGGGACCGAAATACGGTGTGGAAGTCACGAGCTTCACTCTTCGAGTAAGTCCTTTTTTTTCTCTTCACACTGCGTTACGTCATAAAATTGACATCTCGGGAAGGATTTCTCTCACTCTCACCATTTATTTATTCATACTTTTCCATGCAAATTCTACATGGGGTTTTGTCCCCTAACCCGGCTTGATCGCGTTCTATTTCCATTTTTTCGCCCTTTGATTTTGTATTCTTCATTCATTCTTTTCTTGCCTGGTGCTAACTGAAACGTCGAGTACACTCAAATATAAAATCTCGGACTCAATACACCATGTAACATATCTGCATTTCAGATTGCCTTTCTTATTTTGGCTAGAGTTGACTCACACCAGAGATATATTTCCTCTACGGTAAAGGGGAAATACGGAGTTCTATTAAAAAATCTATCTTTAGGTCAGTCAAATTCTCCATTTTCTCCATAAGGGTGCATGGAGAAAGTAAGGGAAAGTACCCGGGTTGTAATGGAGATCGGGTTCTATCAGAGGAAATGCGGTACTCATACTGTTTAGGTAGCATAATCATTAGTTTCTTAATTAGAGAATGGAATGAATGGCTAAACAAAGAATTACTCCGTCAAGGAATATCGTCACAATATTGTTGAGACCAAAAACTACTACATATACTGCAATTTCTAGCCAGATCATGCGCGACGCCTTTTCAATAGGAATTCTGCTAAATTTTGTCTAAATTTCATATTATGGAGTCGTAACAAAGTTATTTCTAAACTGATTGGAGTTGTATTGTTAATCCGGCTTTCTGATTTAACTGAAATTTGCCCAGCCTAGACCTTAGACTTTGGAGAGGTCTAAATGAATTGCCTGCGGAAGAATCACACTAATGATGAAATACTCCGTTGAATGAGACGTGAGAGGAGACTCTCTCAGCTCATGAAAATGCTAATTAACACAAGGCAATTAAGTTGGGTGATATACACGTGAAAATACTGGGGTTGAGTATGAGTAATCGGATTAATGTTGTGTAGACTCATCCATTTGTCGTTTGTGTGTATTATAGATCCGGGCTTCGGGAGAACCCTGGGAATGCCAAAGTTCATTACAATTATGCAAATCTTCAAAAGGATTTGGGACATATTGAAACAGCTGTGAACCACTACAAGATTGCCATAAGGTGCGTTCTTAAATTCTCTTCTTCGTCTGCACGACGCTTTGTTTTCTATTTAGCCTTCCACTCAACCTCCAACCACCAATGTCTCACATCCTACATGTAAAACTGAATTTGAACTCCATCTCACTTTTCTTCTCTTATAAACACTCCGAGAAGACAGTTTTCCAAGTATCCCTCTCTATCGAAGAAACTGTCTTCAACGTTTTCCGAAACCAAATTGCTTGGCTAAAGAGCGAGAAGATTAATTCTCCGATCTGATCATTTAGCTTATCATGAAAGTTTCAAGCATTTTGCAATAACGTCTACCCCGCCTCATCGGATTCCAGATCAGATAACGCTTATCTCAACCCTTATTGGTGATCACGTAGAGCTATTCCGGAATCCCTTCTGTCTTTGAGAGCTACAGACAATAGTTCAATGATTTATAACGTCGTGCTTAAAATAGACGTTACCATGTCACTGTATTCGAGTATTCTGAGTCGAACTGAAACTATTAACGGTCTACCGTCATTCGTCGTTCTAAATCCGTAAAAATGCCGGATGTTTTAATTTATCTAAAATATCTGTGCTGTGTAGTTAGTATTTTAAACTCTCGTAGTCGTAATTCATCCAATTGTACATACCCCTTACAAAATTATTTACAATGATCTAATCTGATTCGAGATTAGTCATTCAGACCGTTGCTGTTTGAAGGGATATGAATAATAGCAGAGGAATGATCTGACATTTCTTGGCTCTGTCTTATCTAAAATACATATTTATAATGAAGACTAGACATTTTGGAACCAAGCTTATCTTATCAGATTATACAAATTTCTAAAATAAAAATACTTCTAAAGGTAATGATTCCCAAACACCCTTTTCAACTGTCAATCCAGTTGAAAAATTTATAATGAAATATGGACTTCCAATTGGATCCTTGTTTTTAAAAGTCCTTTCAATAATTGTCAACGTTATGGTTTGAAGACACTTTCCTCATGCCAATTTCTTGTCTATGTATTAGGAAATGTAAGGGTGAAAGTAAGGGGAGGACATGAAATGAAGATAAGAAAGTTGTGTGAGGAATTAATTCGTTAGTTTTGTTGTTGTGTATGGGTGCAGACTATGGCCAGACTACGCAAGTGCTCATAACAACTTGGGAGCATTGTCAGAGGACCCATCTACGGCTCAAACCTGTTTCTTGAGAGCCATTCATGCCAATCCTCAACACAATGGAGCTCATTTCAATCTCGCAGTCATCTACATGTAAGTCCCACAACTTTCACTGACTTTTCAATAGACTCTTCCTCTCCTCGCCATATCTGAGATTTTCTATAGCGACCACCACCACATCTGTTTCCTGAATCCCAACCCAATGGAATGGTGAACTGAACGCTGTTAAATTCACCTACACATGTCAAAGAATTCCTACCTAAGCTAGGTTTCATAACCTCATCCCTACGTTTCCTAAAGACCTCCAGAAACTCATAACTTATCCGAACTGACAGTTGACGAGTCCTAGTCTACGACCGCTCTCTCTTTCCTTCCACTATCATTATTTTCCAAACGCCGGCTCTAGACTTCGTTCCGTAAACATAACATAAGTGTGTGGTTTCTGAGGAAAACCACGGCTTGGAGATCCTTACTTGTTTGCCACGATTTAGGTCAAGTCATTATTGTTTAAAAGTTACGGTAGTTCAAGTGTTAAAAAGAACTTTAAGAATTTTAGGGCCGTGCTTGGGTGTGATGCTTAAATCGGAATGAAATTCCTCCTTGCGACAATCTGCCCCGACCGACTCTTATTTGAGCGCCTCGAATTCCCTTGACCTCATATCCTTCCCAATATCGTTCATCGATTTCTAAATGTAATACACATATGAAATGTATGTATACGTGTATTGTATACATATGGATGGGAATGTCCTGGCAGCGGTGAGGAGGTGTCCAGAAAACTCATAATCAGTGTCCCTTGGTTCGCTGCTGACCTAGGAGAATCCTGGATCTTGAACACATTATATAAGCTCGAGTTTTGTACACCCAGATGGATACGTATCATAATATTGAATAAGGCAGTGCGTGCCCTGGGCACTTATTACCTTCTCACCAGAATGTAATGCACTCCTGGGTCCTGATGGAACCAGCTGGCTATCCCTCTCGACATATATTACATACAAAAAATTACAACCCGCCTGAAAAGATCATTTATCTCTACTGAAAACCATCAGCGTTGTGTGGAAAATTTCATTAAACTCTGTTCCCCTTTTTATCCTTCCACATCCTTGCACACACTGACTCAATGACTAAAATCGGTTTGATTGAATCAAACTCAAAAACACGCAATTCACCAACAACTTTTCCTTTACAATTTCACCGTGCCATACGGCCGTGGAAGAATAGGGATAGGTCTGATGCAGGAGGACTTACAAAATACAAATTCTAAGCTAACGAAACCTAGTGGTTTACAAAAGATTCGCTTTAAATGAATCTTGTCTCCATGCACTTGTATGTGGGTACCCGGGCATCCGCTTTGTACGTACTCAGAGAAAGACCAGCTCGGACCACTTACACATTTGAAATTAGTTTGGTAAGCTTTTAAAACAGTAATAATGATACGGTCTATTCTCCATCCGATTTGTTCAACCAAAATCGCTTCAACTCTTCAATTGAACGAACTGTAATTGAAGGTTTCCTCTGAAACTATTCAAATTTAAAATGGAAAATTAGTAATGAAAAGTTTGGAACATTGCATCAGTAGGATCATAGGTCCACAGGACTTTCACCTTTCTCCACAATGCAGTCGAATGGAACTTTTGTCCATATTTCGACAGTAAAAACTTGTATTCTGAATTAAAAAAAACGCCCAGTACATAAATATGTTGAACTTTTCAACATATCCATTATTCCAGGTGACACGACTGTGGAGTACATAATTCAGACTTTGAAATTGGCAGAATTATTTTACTCGGCTTAGGATTGGTTCGTAGTATGTCCGTCCCGACTTATGCATTCCTTGAACTATAAAAGGATTGACACCTTAACAGAGTATGAATATTTAACGTCGCAGGTCCATTTCCGAACCTGAAATATTTGCATTTTAAAATGTACGGTTAGAACCCAATTAAAACTTAAGTTTAGCTAAGGCTGACTAGTTTATTTTGCCCTAATATTGAAGATGTAGAATAATCTGAAGGAGAACAAGGGAAGTATTAATAGTGAAAGTGACTGAAGTGGATTCGACTCACGTGTGCCCGCGTGGTTTTCGGAGAAACATGTTTCCATTATAATGAACAGTTTTCATTTCACAAAGGTTCGGATGGTAGAGTCCTTTGGTTAACGGAAATTCGGATTCGTTTCATGTGGGTTTTCTGTACAATAGCATCAGTGAAGCTGACATACAATTATTCCCTTCCATGGTTTGATGCAGAGAAAGTTCTCATCAGTCGCTCCCATCCAAACCAGTAATAGGTTGGATGAGTTTCACGTACAAAAAGATCTCCGAAAAGATCTCCATTTCCCTCACCTCAATTCTCAATCTCCTATCTGTACTCTATGCTTTCTCCCAGTTAATGGTAATAATAGTGAATTGTCGGCTTCATTAGTATGGCAAAGCCCCCTTTCCACCGCTACTTTAGAAATCTTCTACAAATTCTTCTTTCCGCCCCTCATTATTTCTCCCAGATATCTATCCTAATTGCTAGATTCGGGTAAAGAATGAGGGCTCGGCAGGAACTACGTAGAACTATCTTCAATCTCATCCATCTCTCATTTTTTGCAACATTTTTCAAAGACCAAAGATTCATGAAATTGTTAAAACTCTGTTCCCTTCTTTTGAGTCGCTCTCGGATTTTCCTTTCCATAAATTTTTGGATTTTAAGTGAAAGTGAAAAATGAAAACTGGGATTTATGAGAGTGTTGAATCCAATTTTCTCTCTCAAGGGAACCGTACGCAGCAGATCGAACGTCATCCCTTCAATGGTATTTTTATTATGCAATTTTATTTTGCAATATAATCTGATAATATTTGGCTTTAGAGATAATTCGTAAGAATTATAACTTTTGAGTACTATTAAAAATTGTAATTTGCAGTCTTCTAACTTGATCCAGAATGTTAACCTGTGCCTAATTTGAATATTTCAAGAAATATGGGAGCACAGAACATGGTCTTGTTTGAAGTGAAACTACAAGAAACCTTCTGCCCCGCTATATTCTTATTTTGTCTTAAACATCTAAAGAATGAAACTCACACTTTAGGCTTTTAGACACACTTTAGGCTTGCACAGAAACGGTAGATTTCTGTCCTGCCTTAACAAGTTTTTGTAATG
>JAQGCA010002998.1:0-12676 GCA_034698945.1 Protaphorura quadriocellata | reverse complement strand
GTTTGACCAATGAACCGAAACCGAAGTTAAACCGAACCGAAAGTTCGGTTCGGTTTAACATTCAAACCGAACCGTGATCCGAACCGAAACCGCGGTTCGGTTTACGGTTTGAACCGAACCGTTACGAGCTCTACCACGAAAATGATTTAATACTACCCCATTGTAATTTTCGAATTGAAATGCGGAATACTGAAACAGTGGACCCCAACTTCGAACACAGTCTGCAGCATGTAACATTAGATGTGCATTGTAGGAACAATGTTTCTTACCATACAACGATGGAATCTTGATAACAAATTTAAAAAGTGCTTTCTCTGCAGCCTCCAAATCTATATTGGTTATTAATTCGGAGTTCAATATGAATAGTCCTTTCACATACAAAATGAAATGTTCAATATACTCCGACTCTAACAACCTTTCTAAAATTGTCGGAACCAAGTATGTCCAAGTCCTCCATTCACTGGCTTTTCAAAATTATCGTTGTTCAATTGACTTTATTGATCACTGGACACTGAATGGAACATGGCATAACTTAAAGCCGCTCATCAATAACGGGGATAAATCTTGCTATGTAATGTGGTTCCCCGTAGTTAGAAGTATTAAACCACAAATTCGCAAATGTTCTCAAAATTTCCAATAAACACGTATGCACGTAGTCAAAGACGAAACCACCAATCATATCGCACTTTGAGCCCAATAACAATTTACTTGCGCTCTTTATCTCCTAGTGCGATGACCTGGGATTTTTTTTTAGAATAGGAGGCAAGTCTTTCAAGTTTTGAAGAAATCCAGAGTGGTTTCTCTTTGTAATCGCTGAGCGGGTTTCAGGGAGATAAATCCACTTACGTGACTGTCCTTCTTTATGGTTTTGACCTTTTGCGAAACACCAAGTACACCCATATGCCCCGTCAAACTGTTTTAGTCCTTCAACAAGACATCTCGCTTCGGAATCCGCAACAATTTTTGTAAAATATACAGTACTTTTCATCGTTTCTGTACCACAATTCCACGTAATACCATTTCACGCAAGGGCAATACTTTGTTTAACAAAAGGTTCCAAAAATGTGGAAAAGTTCGGTTTCTTGTCACCAAACCAAAGTCCGATAGGATAAGTGTGAATCCTAAGAAATGAATTAGTGTGGCCATAAGGAAAATTTTGAAGAGTTAAAGCATGGTACACCGTGAGTATTAATTGTGCATGTCAGAGAATTTGGACCCAGTTTTAAGTTCTTATAAGCTTCGCCGTCTCGAAATGATCTAATTTGGTCAATACTGTGCTCTGATTCGATAATATTAGTCATTATATCCTTAGTTTTCTTAGCAATACTCCCTTCACTTAATACTTCAGTCATAATGTCTCTAATATTAAAACTAAAAAAGAACTTTCCATTCTTGTCAAGATTCTCTTTTAGACTCGCTGATATGCAGCTCGAACATTTTATGGAATTTGACTCACCGAATTCCATTTCCTCACATTTAAGACAATAATATTGTCTTTTTGAAGAAGAATAGTCACATCCAATTAATTTTCTCAGTTTGTATGAAGATGTCGGAAACTTGCATCCAAAAGGCAGGTGAAGCTGAATTGGTGAGAACAGGTTATCTACAGCTGAAGTTGTAAGTTTATGGCGAAGAGCAAATGCGAATATTAACATCTGACTTTCTTTTCCACTCAACTGAGCCGGTTCATACAATTTTGAGTTGCAGAACCACATAAGATCGTAAAACTGGGTTATTGAATAATTAAGAAAGATCGGTTTATTAAAACCAAAAACTAATTAAATAAAACACGTACGTCGGTTTCCGCGTACTGTGACCTGCTTCGCTTTCAAATTCTTCTGAATCGTCATCCGTCGAACTCGAACCATCTGAATCCTCTTCTCTGTCGCTGTCCAGATTTGTTACCGCTGAATCTCTATTAGAGTGATACCGAAGGATCTATTATCAAACTGAACGGAGCTTAATTTACATTAAAAATCCTTTGTATCTACATATATAGTATTTGAATAATTACTTCGTCATCCAAATTCAGCATTTCGTTGGCTTCATCGACACGACCCTACAAACATTCTTCAACTGATTGATGGAATGCTTCACTTTGACCATAATTTTTTTTAAAACGTAATCTCTAGACATTAGAAAGCAATTATTGAGTGATATTATAATATACCGTAATTTTAAATAATAACTACATAAATAATAACAATTCCGTACTTACCTTCGAAACATCGTACTTAGTAGGCCTTGGTAGTAGATAGTAGCTAGTAGAGTGATTGAAATCGTATTCTACTACGAGCTGGCCGGCTTAGCAAAATGGTAAGAGAGTAAGATTGAGGTAAAATTGAAACTGTAGATCACGAGTTCGATATCAATAATGCAGAGTGCAAATCAAGGAGGCAAACACAAAGCCTAAGTAGCTTGATTTTTTTTATTCCACTCCACATCTGAGCTGAAAAATCCAGCTGAAAATTCCAACTCGATTTTCCAGCTGAGATTATTCAGCCGGATTTTCCAGCTGACATCCCGACTTTCGGCGGGATTCTCAGCTGGATATTCCAGCAGACTACTTTTCTGCTGAACTGGATGTCCGAATTTCTTGACCGATTTTTTAGAAGAAACGTGGCAAATATATCCTGCAGAATTCTGTTGAAAATATTCGATACGCGAAGCTTTACAGTCTCGGACATACGCCAGCAAGACCATACATATAGCGCGTTGTCCACGAAGTGTACCTTTAGGTGACCTTCTCTCTGGGAATGGAATTGAGTCATTGAAACGAAGACAGAGACGAATCATGAATCATGAGCTGATTTTTTTGAAAATTTTGTTTGTCCCATTTTGATCCCCGAAGAATTTTCTACATTTCATACTGGTGGTAATTAGTTCCAACCACTAGTTTCCTCACAATGTGACTGCAAAAGGTAAGTTACAAACGTACGTTAGAGTAGGCCAACTATTTGTTCCCTCTCGTATAAATCTAAAACATATAATCAATATGAGTTCACTTGCCGTCATGTTCAATCTAATGTACCTTGTCCTTTTCGTAGATTGTTACGAATATATTGAGCCAAACACATATAATAAAAATACGATAAAATGATATTCTGAGTGGTGGTAACTGGCACCGCCAATGCCACGTAGCAAGAATTTTTCCATCCCACGTATCAAAAGTGCCACGTCGATGTACTTTTCATTCAATGAACAGATTTTCTGACTTTCCGTTTTAATGTCAAGTTCACTTCTTCCAAGAGAAGTACTACAATTTTGGTGGTCTCGTTAGAAGAAAGAGAACATCTCCAGCCGTTTCCTCAAGTTTAGTTGCGAAAGACCGGTTGTACCGGACCCAGCCATACAGGTATGACACAATTAAGTAGGAATATTAGTGGAGATTTAGATCACCTGGAGGAGGACTTTCCTCCTCAAAATTGAATGGTTGAATTCATTCCACTGATTTGATTTTTTCTAGACTGCCAAGCAATGTCTTATCTCTGAAATCGAGAAGACATCATACAATTTGGAGTTTGACTGGGTAGTTGACTACTGTCTGTGGTCTGTGGATATTGCTCTGGGTGCATTGGAACGACTTGCCAGACGTGTGGAGGTTGCTACTACCACCGGGAAATAGTGCCTCATTCACCTGAAGCCATTTGTTTGTTTTATAATAATTGTACCGGGAAAGTTATAGCTCAAGGACCGGGGACACCAAAACAAAAAGGATTGATGGATGACATATCAAATTGTGAGAAGAAACCAAGTGTGAGACCGAGTCGCTATTTTCGGAGTCTGAATAACTTTTTAGATGATACAAAGGACGAATGTTTGAAAGGATTAATTCCAGTCCCTTGGATCGTTCCAATTACAGTGAGTATACATATAATATGAAAAGGCAGGTAGGGATGCTTAAAAGTCGTGCCTTTGGCACGACTTTAAGCGTCCATACCTCCGAAAGTGTCTTGTACATTTGTATCACCTGCAGACCCTTTCGGGTCTTGAATTTTTTTTCAAGTCCAAGCCTTCCTTTGGTCGCCGGCTCAGTCTGGATTTGATTCAAAGCTGTCGAAGAGGGTGGACTTTGTGTTGGAATAATAAGTGGGGGAGGGCCACTTATTTCGATCATTGCCACGAGTGCAAGACAAAGTCCGCCATCCTCACCGTAACTGGAGCGATGACGCCCAGTATGATGTCACTATGTACAGTGTGCGTGTTAGGCCATGTACTCTTTCAAATATTCTTCAAATTATGTGGATTGAAGCGTCACTCACTGAAGATTCCTCGTCAATTTCATCATTTTACTTCAGCATTAAAAAAGTTTTACAAATGTTACCTACTATTGAAATTAAACAAGATTGTTCTCACCAGAAAGCTGGATTGTTTATTTTACTTCTACATTTCTTTATTATTTTGTGTGATAAATTTGACTTTATGGTCCAATGACGATGAAACAAGTTTTGCAGATTTAGTGTTTATTCTTATCAGGTTCTACACAGAAATAAATTGCGTAAAATTTGATTCCAGTGCAGCTAAAATTCTTTAGAACTATTCAATACTATATTTTTTAACAATACGTCCAATTCTTGCCATAAGAAGGCCTGCACCTCACCGGACAAAGACGAGCACGTCGATCGGAAGGACGTTGACCACAAAATGTACGATCTCGGGGTCTTTTCTCCGGGAATGGAATTGAGCCCTTGAATTCACGACAGTAATACGAATCATGAATCATGAACTGATTTCTGAACTGCTTGTACAACAAACGTCTCAAAACTTTTTGGTCATATCCTTTAGTAAACGGCGTTTTATTTTCTTGCGAGTGCTAGAAACAATCAAAAATGCATTAACTACAACGAGCCGTATAGGTATATAGTGGAGTTCCCAACTGCCACCTGTCGGGACGTTTTTCGTCCCCGGGCAATATCTCAGTCCGACTTTTCATATTTACATATAATGCAAAGTAAAACTTACATTGATGAATTTATGCATTAGATTCTGACGTCTAGTTTGATTCATCAAATAATTTTTAGCCCCCCATAGTCCACCTAGCAATGCCCAGCCGTGCCTAGGGTGGTCACGCATGGCATGGAAAATCTTGGTGGAATTTTCCCACTGCTTCACTGCCGACCTCTCACGGGGTCCAACGACGGAGTCTAGGTCACGAACTATGAATACTGAAACAACAGGGTCACCAATCACGAGGAACCTCCAGACCATTCCATGGACTCCTGATAAATTTCCTAAGAAAACATAAATCTAATTTTAAACCCAATAGTATATATGGGTCGGTAATTTTATATTAGCCCCATTATTCATTTACCTAGGCCAGGAAGATTGGTTACATTGCAAATGAAAAGTCCTGCCTTATTTTTATACTTCTGGAGGTCAACCACTTCATTCAGAAGATCAGTGTAAATTCTCATGAGCCACCCTGGATAATATTTTCGAATCGCCTCGTAATTCACTGACACTCCTTCATTGTAGTCGTTCCATCCATTTCTACTTGTGTATTTGGTTCGAAAAAGTGAAAATGAGACCACTTTCTGGTTGAGACCACCTGACCTCGTAGCGTCCTCACTGCACAGTGAACTTTTGTCTGACGAATATTTCCTGCCAAGACCTTTAAAAAAATTATTTTTATTAAATATCTGCACTTATACAGCGTGTTTCATTATGTTACCTCCAACTTATTTTATTTTTTATCTTTGTTGATTCTTAAATTCCGCTCACCTCTTTGGCTGAGAAGAGTTATATAATTTCCAAACGAACAAAATAGGATTATACTCCAGAGTATGATGATGGACAAGATTGAGCGGAGTGAGAGCATTTTACCCGCTGAAAGTGTTGGAGATATGTTCTTGAATATTTCATTTTCTATTGAAACGTGGGACAAATTTCCAAAATGACGTGCAGGCTCAAAATTCAGTTAGGAATATTATAAATAGTTCGGTGGCATCAAATGTTTGAAATAACAAGTTGTGTTCAAGTACAGTTGTCATGTAGTCTTTGGGTCATTTATTCATTCGTTTTTAAATATGGGACAATTTAATACTAAAGTGTCTGCTGGTCCTAGTCACTGCGTTTAGCGTATTGAAATGCAAATAACATCCGTAACAAGTATCGGTAGGTAATTATATAAAAATAATAAAAAGTGAATCCTAAAGTTTTCTAGATTTAGGAGCAGAATATTTGACTCCACTTGGCATGGAAGAAAACTCGATTTACTGCATTGGTGATTACACAGTTAGCAGCATTTGGGTCTCCTTACGTTGATAGTGCCAAATAATACTTCATTTCATGACAAGACGCTACCCATAAATATTTTATGTGCAAAAAATTTCAGGCGACCTACTTCAAAATAAATATTACGCAAACCATCTTAAAATAAATTCCTTCTGTGCAGCGGACTCTAAGGTTTAACACAACAATTGATAACGTAATAAATAATGCAACACAGCGAGTTGTGAAGAGAATACATAATTGTATTTAATTTCAAATGTAGGAAGCATTGATAAATTTTTTTCAAAGTTGAAGTGAAATGACGAATTTGACGAGGAATCTTCGCTGAGTGGCACTTCAATTCCAAGAATTTCGATGAGTAATTGTTGAAGAAGTACACCGCATAACACGCGGATTGTACAGAGTGACATGATACTGGGCTTGATCGCGCCAGTAGTTATGGGGAATCACAATGAAATGTAAAACAAATTGTCCGCGCGGAACTGGGTCCAACCTTCTAAGTCCTGTAGAGAACGTCTTCCTCTCGGAATCTAAAAATAATCAAATCAGAATTAAATCAACGTTTCAACATTAAAAATGTCAGAATTTTATTACTACCGCGATCCCTACTAATTAATGTCGTCCTAACTTTTGAAATATTGTCCTTCTGTGATATTAATACAACATTTTGATATTTATGGTTGGGATTAAATTAATTGCTTTTGAAGAGAAACTTAAAATTGTGACCTACCGCGTCTCACCAAGACTAAATTGTCCAGTTGGTGCAGTCTTTCACAGCTAAACTAGAACACATGGGTGGATCAGTTATCCTTCTTCCACGGAGTGGGTTAAAACTCTTGAACCACTCTTGGATGGAGTGAACTAAACAATAACGCTGAAACTTGAGAAACTTGCTCATTGAATGAAAAGTACATCGACGTGGCATTTGTGATACGTGGCAGGACAGAATTCGTGCCATGTGGCGGTGCCAGCCACCACCACCCGGATACTCATTTTTATTATCAGGATTTATTTCGTTGACTCACTAACTATTTTCTTAAGAATTCCAGGGTTTACAGGGTGTGACAAAATTATGTAACGCTATATGGTTCAATGATTTGATTATATTTCAAGTAACAGGGTCGTCGAAAGAATCAGAAATATGTTCATTTACTATTACTGTATAACATTTGAAAATTCTCATGTCTGTGAAGAAGCTTTTTAATTGTTGACAATAAAATGTATGTTATGGCTTTTATTGGACACCCGGTAAATTAAAGACACTGTATGAAGTATTAAGGGCTGTGAACGCTGTGTTACAATAAAAGCCATGACATACATTTTATCACTAACAATTAAAAAGCTTTTTAACAGACAACAGAATTTTCAGATGATACTCTGTGGGTGCTAATAAGGATAGGCATATGAATTCAGAGAAAGAAATTGATTTGACGACTTACTTAATTAATTTAAAATTAAATCTTAATTTTTACCATTTTCAGGCTTGTTTAATTTTTATGTAGTTTATGGTCCGATGACGCTAAAACAAGTTACGAAGATTTATTGAAAAAAATATAATTTATTAAAGACACTCGATGCATCCATTATTCTTATCATATTTTACACAGGTGTGGATAGAAATAAATTGCCTAAAATATGAATGTTGTTAAAATTCTTTACAATTCTTCACCACGATATTCGTTAACAATACGTCCAAGTCTTTCCATAAGAAGGCCTGCACTCCACCGGACAAAGAGGAGCAGGAGGATCAAACGGGCGCTGTCCACAAAACGAACCATCTTCTCATCTTCATCTTCTTCGAATCTTTTCTCCGAGTATGGAACTGAGTCTTTGTAGGCACAACAAATATACGCATCATGACTTACAAAATGACTGCTGAAATTCGAGAACAAATGCGTAAGAAGGGTTTGGTCATATCCCAAAACAAACGGTGTAATATTTTCTTGTGAGTTCTAGAAAGACAATCAGAAATGCATTAACTAGATTCGAGACTAGAGTCAAGACGTGATAATAGTTCGAGGTTTGCAACTGCTACCTGTTGGGACGTTGCTCGATCTTGCGGGCGATATCTCTGTCAGTCCCACTTTTCCTATACTCTAATGATTTCACAGTAAAGGGAAGGTCAGTCTTGGATATACCAGGCCCGGGGAATTGAACCACATACCACATCCCAACAGGTGGTAAGTGGAAGTCGCCACACTTCTGGAGAGGTGTTCCAATCGCATTTGCGTAAGACTATAGTAGTATATATGGAGATAAATGTACAATTTATAGTAAAAACTTACATCGATCGGCCTTTGGTTCTGAAAAATTCCTTAGCAACTTTCATACTTTTGCGCCCCTCCAACTTGGCGCCCTGTGCGGGGGCACAGTTCGCACGTGCCTAAGAACGGCCCTGCCTCGTAGTTCGCTGACACCCCTTCAATGTAGCTCTTCCCTCTCTATTTACTTGTGTATTTGGTCCAGAACAATGAAAATGAGACGACCTTCTGATTGAGACAACCTGACTTCGTAGCGCCTTACTGCAAATTGAGCTATTGTGTGACCAGTACGTCCTGTCCTGTCAAGACCTATTAAAATATGTTCTTGTCAATTAAAGCCATTTTATCGTGCCATCAAAATTATCAAATCACAATAATATTATTAAAATCATGTTTTATTTGTATTATTATATTGAGTTTAAGACGAAAAAAAATAATTTAATATTATAAAATCATAGAATTTTATTTCAAGTTTTTGTCAATTAAAGCCATTTTACTCTGATTAAATATATACACTAATACAGGGTGTACCATCCTGATTTACCAAATTTATTTTATTGAAATAGTTTGTCGACAATTCAAGTCTACTCACTTCTTTGATACAAAAGGGATATATAATTTCCAAACATGCTTAAGAAAATTATACTTCAGAGTATGATGATGAACAAGATTAAACGAAGTCGGGACATTTTGGTCATACACGCCAAATTAAGAGCTCGATGTGAGTATGTTCCACCAAAAAGAGTGGCCAATCTCCAAATTAACGTGCAGACTGAGTATTCAGTTCGGTACATTTAAATTAGTTCCGAGGCAGCAAATGTTTGAAAAACAATTTATCACGTAGTTTTTGGGTAATTTCTTGATTAGTTTGGGTCTGAGTTCTCCGATTAAAGGCGGCTTGGCGGAGGATACAAGAGCAAAACTAGATTATGGAAATTGTGAGACGTACATTTCATCCGGAAATGTCTTCCACTCAAATACAGATATGATTTGGATGTCGAAATATCTTAAACCGAATTTAGGATCATTTACGCTATTTTTTCGTCCATAAGACGAAACTAAGGGAAAAGATGAGAGATTAAATCTACGGACAAATCTGGCCCATGAGTTGAACTTCATGTTTATTTAAGCCCAAATTATACGCAAGACTATGTAAACTAACCAGTTCGGTCATTTCATCATCTATTAATTATATTCTAAGTCTTGGCCTTTGCAAATGTTGGACAGTAATGTCGGCAATGGTAGTTATCCGCCTAATTTTGAAGGGCATGTACGGACGAGCACTGTAATTCAACAATTCCTGACGTCATACGAAATTGAAATGCAAATTCTTCATTCTTAGAGCTGAAATAATATTTTAATTTGAATTCCTCTCAAGATGGTTCTAATCTGGAACAATTTAATAACGAAGTCTATGTTGATCCAGATAAACGCGTTTGGCGCATTGAAAAGCAAATACCAACATTCGTAAAATGTCCTACTACGTAATATATACACAACAGTCTGCATGGAAGTGTTTCTCAGTATACTTGAAAAAATGAATTGATGAAGTGAATCCAAAAGGTTTCTAGTTTTTGGAGTATAAAATGTGGACGAATCTTCAATTCAATTTGACATGGAAGAAAACTTGATTTACTGCGTAGCATTGGTGAATATGTACACGATTAGCGGCATTTCACTCTTCTTGCAATGATGGTGCCAAAAATACTTCATTCTACAACATGACGCTACCAATAAATATTTTATGTGCAAGAAATCTCAGGCGACCTATTTTAAAATAAATATTGCGCAAATCATCTTAAAATAAGGGCCTTTTGTATAGCGGACGACCACAATTAATGCCAAAATAAATAATGCAACGAGAATTGTGAAGAGAATAATTGTATTTAATTTCAAATGTAGGAAGCATAGTCACAACATTTGCAATGTGAGATGACGTAATTGGAGAGGAATCTTCGGTGAGTGACACTTTAGTTGGAAGAATTCCGATGAGTAATTGAAGTACACCGCATAACACGCGGATTGTACAGAGTGACATATGATACTGGGCGTGATCGCGCCAGTTACGGAGAATCACGGCCAAATGTAGAACAAAGTGACCGGGATCGTCCAGTTCATCCAGCACTTAAAGTCCTGTAGAGAACGTCTTCCTCACGGAATCTAAAAATAATCAAATTAAATAGAATTAAATCAACCTGGCTATAAATATGGAAGAGTTCAGTCGTCTTTATGACCACCGTGAACCCTACTAATTAATGCCGTCCTAACTTTTGAAATATTGTCTTTCTGAGACAATACAACATTCTGATAGCTGTGCTTAGGATTCAATTAATTGTTTTTGAGAGAAACTTAAAATTGTGACCTACCGCGTCTCACCAAGACTAAATTGTCCAGCTGGTGCAGTCTTTCACAGCTAAACTAGAACACATGGGTTGACCAGTTATCCTTCTTCCACGGAGTGGGTTAAAACTCTTGAACCACTCTTGGATGGAGTGAACTAGACTATAACGCTGAAAATTCAGAAACTTGCTCATTGAATGAAAAGTACATCGACGTGGCATTTGAGGTACGCGTACGTGGCATGGTAAGATTCGTGCTACGTGGCTGTGCCAGCCACCACCACCCGGAAACTCATTTTTATTGTCAGGGTTAGATTTCGTTGACTCACTAACTATTTTCTTAAGAATTCCAGGGTTTAAAGGGTGTGACAAAATTATGTAACGCTATATGGTTCCATGATTTGATTATATTTCAAGTAACAGGGTCGTCAAAAGAATCAGAAATATGTTCATTTACTATTACTGTATAACATTTGAAAATTCTCATGTCTGTGAAGAAGCTTTTTAATTGTTGACAATAAAATGTATGTTATGGCTTTTATTGGACACCCGGTAAATTAAAGACACTGTATGGAGTATTAAGGGCTGTGAACGCTTTGTTACAATAAAAGCCATGACATACATTTTATTACTAACAATTAAAGAGCTTTTTAACAGACAACAGAATTTTCAGATGATACTCTATACGTGCTAATAAGGATAGGCATATGAATTCAGAGAAATAAATTGATTTGACGACTTCGATTAAATTAATTTAAAATTCAATCTTAATTTTTACCATTTTCAGGCTTGTCTAATTTTTATGTAGTTTATGGTCCGATGACGCTAAAATAATATTTTTTTATTGTTGACAATAAAATGTAGGCTATCCTTTTATTGGACACCCGGTAAATTTGTAAATCTGGTAAATCTGTATGAAATGTTAAGGACTTTGAACGCTGTGTTACAATAGAAGCCATAATGTACATTTTATTGCTAACAATTAATTGTTAGCAATAAAATGTACATCATGGCTTCTTAATAGCTTCTTAACAACAGAAGTTTCAAATGGTACTCTGTGGGTGCCAATAGGGATAGGCATACGAATTCAAAGTGAGAAATTGAATTTAATTAGTTTGAAATTAAATCTTAATTTTTACCACTTGAATTAGGGCTTGTAAAGTCTTTGATTTAAGGTCCGATGCCACTAAGACAAGTTACGAAATCTATTGAAGAAAATCTGTCATCATTTATTAAAAATACTCTCGATGCATTATTTATTCTTATCAGATTCTACACAAGGTATTGATAGAATTTTCCAAAATATAAATATCGTTAAAATAATTTACAATTCTTGACTACGATATTTTTTAACAATACGTCCAAGTCTTTCCATAAGAAGGCCGGACAAACAGGAGCAGGAGGATCAAATGGGCGCTGTCCACAAAATGAACCATCTTCGGATCTTTTCTCCGGGAATGGAACTGAGTCTTTGTAAGCACGACAAATATACGCATCATATGACTCATGAATAGTGCTGAAATTCGAGAACAAATGCGACAGAAGGGTTTGGTCATGTCCAAAACAAACGGTGTTATATTTTCTTGTGAGTTCTAGAAATACAATAAAAAAATGCATTAACTGGAGAGTCAAGACGTGATAATAGTCAGGGGTTCCCAACTGCTACTTGTTGGGACGTTGCTCGATCTTCCGAGCGATATCTCAGTCAGTCCCACTTTTCCTATACTTTGAAGATTTCACAGTATACACAAGTTTCTGATTCAGCTCTATAGACTCCGACTTTTTCTACTGCGCATCCAGCATTCGTGGCGCGAAAAAGTGAGGTCCTGGCTTCTATTCCTACTC
>JAQGCA010002997.1:0-12680 GCA_034698945.1 Protaphorura quadriocellata | reverse complement strand
TTTCAGGGTTTTCATCTCGTCCGATTCCCCATCTTCATCCTCTTTTGGTGGCATTTTGTATTCTTCGTCTTCTTCTTAGCTGGCACTTACAATAATTAAGTCCAAGTCGTAAGAGTCAGATTCAGGGTCAGAGTCAACGTGTTCGTCTGACATACACTAGTCCAAAAGAGTCGATTGTTCTGATGTCACCACTGTGACAACTGCACTTCACAATAATAATGTTAAGCTAGCCTGATCAAGACCACTTTTCACTGAATGTTTGGGTGCTTCTAGAGTAACTATTTACTCCGAGCACTGCACTGTCTGACTTCACTTTGTAGGTGAATTTGTGTGAGAACACCGTTTACAACAAAAATCCTAAATTCAAAAATGTCGGGTTTTAAACAATTAAATTATGTTGAAAATGTTTGTTTGATTGTGAAGAACCTGGCTAGTCAATAAAAAGACCTATAAACTCCCAAATAAATTTAGTAGGACCTTTATTGTTCCGAGGTTTAATTACACATTTGACTATGAACAAAATGGTTGGCCTGTAATACCAGGCCATGTGTATTGGACAACTTTGATTTTGCTAGTGGTGAGAGGAATTGAATTGAGTTGAGATGGAAGGGTTGTTTTTACTGAACCTCGTGATAAGGCTGAATTGTGAGTTGGCACGAAACATGACTCAGCCTCTTTCACTTTCAACGCCATAAATTACTATGAGGTGGCACTAGTTGCCCAATGACAATATTCCGGAAATGAAAAAATATTATTGAACAACAAAAAGAAATATTACTAAACTAACATTTATGTTCACGAACAGGTGTATAAAGGAGTTAAAGGTCCGACCTTGTTCCCGTCACACGTCGTGACGAGGAGTCAGGCGAGGCAAAAGATTCCCGACTCTACACTTCCCGACTCTACTACTTCCATGAAATTTGAACCTGATAGGTGCTCCGGAAAAAATTATTTTCCAAACACAAGTTCGCCTATTGCAACCTCGATCATTTTGTCCAGCGGTATAAGCGATTCGTCCGAACAACAACTGCGGAAAAGAAGTACGAAGTCGAAAAAAGAAGATGACCGTCGTGCGCATCATCCAGAAAAGATTCGAACCAGTACGTACCGGCACAGGACCTGTGTACTAACATTACCTTACTTGAAAATCTTAACACATTTTTCTCCGCTACCTGGAATTGAATTAGGGACCTCCGTGTACCCAGTCCTCATGCCTGTCCATTACCTTACCAATCCTTCCTTGGATGGGTGCGGAGCTTTGGCTGGCAAGCAATTCATTTTCCTTGAATATTGCACATAAATGGTCTGTTTAAGGTGGGGCCTTGCATTTGCGTTCTATGATTTAGAGTAAACTACGACTAGCTAACAAAAATGGTACCGTCAGTTGGGTGACTCTGCGATTTTGAAGGAAATCATATGCACAATTTATAGAGAGATAGTTTTTTAATATGTGATTCGACAGTCTCTGTTGACCACCATTTTACCCATTAGAGGTGGTACGCCTACAAACTAATCGTTTTTTAGCTTGGTTAAAATATTTTTTTAACGAAAGTGTGATATGGTTACCCTCAATGAATGAGTATGTCTGTGCAAAAAATGACAGCCACTTTCTCCTGAAAATATTTCCAGCGTTTTAGATCATAGTAGCAATTTTTTTACAAGTTGTCCCATGCTAACTATATTGTATTCAAGTTTGTTTACTTTTTGAATTCAATTTTAAGGTTTCACATTATTAAATGAGGTTTTCCGGCCAATAATTATTTTATTTGACTTCGGTCCAGATTGAAATATTAAATTTATTTAAATCGTTCTGTGCTGGAATGAAGAAAATTAACATTGACATTTAACCACGCACGGAAATTTTATAAAAAGTAATTTGGTACACCCTATTTCAGGAACATGACCCAACTTTCTCCCATCTCTATGACATTTTGATTGTTTGGAAAATGAAGTCAAGGCCCCACCTTAACTACGCGCATTGTTTCTCGACATCGAATATTTTTCATGCACAAATATGAGATGACGATACCTCGTATGTAATGTCATGACACTATTCTTTTGATATTGAATTGAACGGTGCGTTTACCAGTCAGTGCCAAATCTTTACAGTTTCGATGCAATGAAATCAGTTACGTTTTTCAAAGTAGTAATATGTACTAGTTTGGTACCAAATTGTTGACGAATTTTCGTTACGTAGAGTTATGTATAGAATTGATAGCGATATTTCAATCACGTTATCGGTGGTAAACCAACTGCGCCAATTTGGCGTTGAATCATTACCTTACCGGTTTTGCGGTACAATTTAGTCACTTTAGACACAACGAAACACACGTACGTGTAATTCCCGCACAAAATCAACACTCCTGTTGGCATTGTCAATATGAATTATTTATTTATTCATTTCCATCGTAACACAGTATCCCATAAATGGGTCCTTACACTATGAATTGTGCCATGACGTGAAGTGCACTGTTATAATTACTTAAAACTATTATAATTATTGCGGAATCAGAATTAACTCATTCCATAATATTACACACGAATTACACTCTACCGCAGTTAGATACAACAAATTGAGTTACACGATTTTTAAATGTATTTAGAGAGCACTTTTGTGCTTCAGTCACAAACCAGAGACCATAACCTCGCGTATTATGACAATGTACCTATATCCGAGTTTGTAACAAAAAGTTCCATAAATAGCACAGGTGAGTTGTTTAAACATAGTACACAAGATGGATTTGATATGCGTCTGATTTGGTCCAATCCATTTTAACTTTGAAGTCAATTTTTTTATTTCTTTTATTTATTTAACATACCGCAATTTCCCAAAAAGGGCAATTCCATTGTGAGACAAGTTAATACTTGGCGAAAAGTAAGTACAACGGTACTTTTAACTTAATAATAAACTTATATTTAACATCATACAGTACTAATTTACATTCTATCCACTTTTTCCGTTGCAAAGGTCTTTGCAATTTTTTTAAACTTATTATACGAACTCTCCTCTTGGAAGTTTAGCATATTCTAATATTACGTTTCCAAATATTGAAGGATTTAATACCATCAGCGCTGTCAATATGTAACATCGCATTTCTAGTATTATGTTCATGCAGTTGAGTCTTAGTTTTAAACATTTCCTTGAACAAAACACGAAATTTCGGGTCAGGTTTAATTTTGAACATGGTACACAGTGAGCTTTTACATATAATTGTTTAGGACCTAAACATTTTAGTACTATGTTCACGTCTTCAGTAATGCAATCTCTTTTACGCTTGTTTAACACTAGCCTAGCCGCACATTTTAGAAATTTCTCCAGAGATTTTAGACCTACCTTTTTTGTCAAAAATTATTCTGTTAATAAGTTTAAGCGCATTACATTCAGATAGAATAGGCCTAACGGTGTAAATAGGAGCTAATTTTGAGTATAAAGATTTAGTCAAGTTTTTAATGTGGACAGTACATGACAGAGTGGCGTCTAAGTAAAAACCGGCAATCTTGATTGATTCCTTTGACTTAATTATTTCATTATATGCTTTAAATAAAATTGTTCCGATTTTTTTCACATTGTGAGAACGTCCGATAACAATACATTCTGTTTTATCCGCATTTAGTGCAAGACAGTTCTCATTTAACCAATGGAAAATGTTTACCAATTCTTCTTCTATTTTACAAATTGTGGTTTCAATTTCATCCGAATAACAAGAGATTAGTAAGCTCGAATCTTCGGCAAATAGGATCATGAGACAATATTTAGTAATAGGCGGGAGATCGTTAATGAAAATTGAGAATAGTAAAGCAGAAAGTACTCCCTGAGGTATTCCCCATAAGTCATTATGTCAGTCACACAGGGTTGGCTTTTTTTAAGGTGAAACGGGCTGTATATTTTAAATTTCAACACTTTTGAGATTAGTCTTATTTGCATTTCCCCATACATTAGCAAGTTAGTACATATTTGGAAAAACTAAGCTTCTTATTAAGGACACTCTGGTAAACAAACTAGCAGGGACATTTATATACATGTACTTTTTTGAGTTCACCATTTCCATTCGATTGACCCACCCGCTTGGCTGACCTTTCTGGAATTTGGTGTTCGTGTTCCCTAGAATGTGTGGAGGGTCTTCCGCTTGGGTTTCAGGTCAAAACTTAAAGGCATCACTAAAAAATAAATGAATTTGAGAGACTCTGCTGAAAAAGTCCTTCCGTCCACCAGACAACGGTTGTTACTCCGTGAACTTCGACCAATGCTAAAAATTGTGTGTTGCGGCCCAAAAATTTTAAAATTAATGTGTGGAATTAGTGGATATTTTTTGAATTTATGGTAAACACATTCAACCAAATTTGAATTGACAGACCTGCCTACCCGCGTTTACATTTTTACTGGTGCAAATTCATAAGAAATATCTACTAATTCCACACATTCCATTTAGAATTTTGGGCCGCAACACATACAATTTTGAGCCTTGGTCGAAGTTCAAGGAGTAACAACCGTTGTCTGGTGGACGGAGAGACTTTTTCAGTAGTCTCTCAAAAATTTATTTATTCTTTAGTGATACCTATAAGTTGTGACCTAAAACCCAAGCGGAAGACCTCCAGACATCCGAGGGAACTTGCACACCAAATTCCAGAAAGGTCAGTCAAGCGCAAGGGTCAATCGAATGGAAATGGTGAACTCAAAAAGTACATGTAAATGTCCCTGTTAGTTTGTTTACCAGAGTTGTAACGTACGTAGTGGAGCAATCTTTGTATATAACGTGCGAACCATTTGTTTAATGTGAATATTACAGGATAGCGTATTGTCAATATAAATTCCTACTATTTTTACGAACTCTTTCGACTGGACGGTAAAATTATTGACATTAGTGGAAATTGTCCCAATACGTTTAAAGATATGTGCAGATCCAATAATAACACATTCTGATTTATCAGCATTCATTTCAAGTATACATATTATAATTTAACCATGCCAAATTATTTGTAGTATCTGATTCAACTTTTATTATTGTTTGACCAATTTTATGAGGATAACAAGCAATCAATATCGATGTAAACAGAAAACAGTATTGCTAAACAAAACAGAGGTAACGTAGGAACCTTGTTAATAAAACCAGAAAAAAGCAGCGCTGATAAATCTCTGTCCTGTGGAGTACCCCATAAATCTGAGCACAACTTAAAGAAATGATTAAATGAATCATTGGGTACGGTCGGATAAATATTCCGCGTAGCATTTTGGATCTATACCTGCCTTAATTAGTTTTTTTAAGAGTATGTTACGTGGTACAGAGTTAAATGTTTTTTTTATATCTAGGGTAACTAAAATGCACATTTTCCCTGTATCAATCGCAGATAAAAATAAACAAAATTGCATAGTCAGTTCCATGCCTTGGCCTGAACCCAAACTGAAACTTTGAGAAGAAATTTTTTTTGTCGAGATAACTAGTTACTTTGTTGAAGCTAATTTTCTCATCCAGCTTTGTCAAAATGGGTAAAATAGAAATAGGTCTATGGTTGTTAAAATTATTCCGTTCTAGATTTGGCTTCCCTAACAAAGGTATAATTAAACTGCTCATGAACATACTGGGCATCTTGTTGTGATTAATCATATAATTAAAATTCAAACAACGGATTTCTGAAAGTCAGGATAGAATATTACTCGAGAAATAACACTCACATTTGTACTCACATACTCACATACTCACATCTGTGAGTACATTCAAAGTAATGCCCTTTTCTATTTCGAAAAACCCATCAGTCATATTGACTTGCTTTCGCCGCTGTATTCAACTAAGCCCAATTCGTTACATCATTTTAGTTCATACATTTTTTTAGTAATATGATTTGTACGTTGCAGTGTAGTACTATCTATTTTTGCCTTGTTGCTATTTGTTTAGACAGACATTTATGCACTAATACTTCGTGACTGTTGCTTCTTTTAGGCATTGGGAAGTTAAAACTATGAATGATAGAGGGTGTCCAAGAACGAAACACTATACGCTACCCAAAAATCAATCACAGTCAATACCTGGTATTTACGACTTCATTCAAATTCTTTGTTGACACAAAACAAATTATGAGCATTTCTATTGGGCCGCGATGTTAATGACAGGAAACTGGTGTGGTCAGACGAGACAGATTAGGTCTTATCTATTTGTGACTTCCTTTCCATCCACTTTGCTTTGTCGTTGAGTTCTGAATTCTTACTTTCTGTATTGTCTGTAGAACCCAATATTCTAAGTCAAGTCAAATTCATTTAACGTGAATTCACGCTTCAGATTATTCGGGGGATCAAACCAATCATTCCAAGTGTACGCTTCCTAGTAATTGGAGGGCATTATTTGCGATGTAAGTTTGCCTGTTTGTTATTTTTCTAATAGCTGTAGAAATGCATGTAATACATTTCTGGTCTATTGGTTAGTTTAAAATCCGGAAACGGTATGATATTCAAAATATAATAAAATATTAAAATAATTGTATTCATGATATTGAAATGTAATTTTAAAATATTCATGTCAACATTAATTTGATATTGTTCTACTCATTTCCAGGAAGGAGCCGCGCTCGAGATGTCAATGAAAATCATGGACTGTTAGTCAAAATCGGAATCCAAAAATATTCAGAAATTCGGGTAAATCAAAAAATTTCGAAGCGTTTTAACTGCGCGAACCTACTTCAAAGGAAACTAAATTGCTTAATGTTGAACCATTTTTGACTTTCTAGCTCAAAGATTGGTTTTACCTGTGCATTCTTAAAAAATTGGTCTCGTTCAATTCAATTCTATTCAACTGAATCCAAAAGGTAATCGAAATTCCGTGTTATTTCGAAATAGTCCAAACTAATTAACGTTTGAAATATACATAATATGTTCCGATTACCGTAATAGTTAACGGAGTAAACAATAGGGTAGGGTGGGCTAGTTTTGACTACTTTTCGGCGAAGTCAAAAAGTAGATTTGACAGTGATTGAACTTTGAATCGATACGTGTCAAAATGAAAGTATAACTCCGCTTACTCCAAATAACCGAATTGGAATTGAATTCGAGTTTAAGTTGGAAATATTTGAAAGCTAAGGGCAAAGTCCACTGCTTAATTTGACTGTTCTGTAAAAACATCTGAATTCGAACTTTTGTATATCTTAGAACGCGGAAATGCGGACAACAATACACCTAGACTAGAAACTCGGGTCAAGCGTACAATTGAGGATTACCCTACACAAACTTGACCTAAGAAGTTTAGTGGTGGAGCAGGGTCATTCAATCTCACAACAGACCATGAGATTTTCATCAACAAGAGAAGATGGGTGAATTGTCAACAAAACAAAAGAACGGAAATAAAATGCAGAACTGAACCGAAATCAAATCAAAATTCATCAACCCAAACACCAAATTCTGTGCAGGCAGATCAAAAACGATTCAAATGTGACGCATGTCCAAAATCATATGCCTCACTCTACAAACTTAAATCTCATTACAGGACTCATACTGGAGAGCGACCGCTCAAATGCAAATTTTGTAAAAAATCATTCCATGATGTATCAAATTTGAAATTACATACACGAACTCACACATTACAAAAACCTCACAATGCTCAAAATCATTTTGCCAGTCTGGTCAATTAGTCTCACATCTAAGAATTCACACCGGAGAAAAACCATTCCAATGCCAATTTTGCGAGAAAATATTTTCTCATTCATCAGGTTTAAAATTAAACACACGATTACACACGAATTAGAGGCCTTACCAATGCTCAATTTGCTCGAGGCATTTCAGGGTATCAAATGGTTTATTGGACCACATGAGAACTCATACGGGCGAGAAACCGTATGAGTGTCTAATCTGTATAAAGTGGTTTTCACGGCAAACGCATTTAAGAGTTCATATGCGAATTCATAATAGACAGAGGCCATAAAAATGTCAAATCTGTGCGAAAACGTTTTTCCTGCCAGGTAAATTATTCCATCACAGGCGAGTTCATAAAGACGAAAGGTTTCCTTGTCATATCTGTGCAAATACATTTTCTAATTCATCAAATTTAACAAGGCATACACGAGTTCGTACAGGCGGAAAACCGTTTCCTTGCCAAATATGTGCAAAAACATTTTCTACTTCATCACATTTAATACAACAGTTCGCACGAAACAGAAACCATATCCTTGTAAAATTTGTGTAAAAAGATTTCCTACTGATAAACATTTAACACGCCATACTCGTGTTCATACAGGTGAACAACCATATCATTGTCAAATCTGTGCAAATAAATTTTCTGCTGATGCACAATTAACAAGCCATACTCGAGTTCATACAGGTGAAAAACCATATCATTGTCAAATCTGTGCAAAAAAATTTTCTGCTGATGCTCAATTAACAAGCCATACTTGAGTTCACACAGGTGAAAAACCGTATCATTGTCAAATCTGTGCAAAGAAATTTTCAAGTTCATCTCTTCTAACAGGCCACACACGAGTACATACGGAAGAGAAGCCATACCATTGTCAACTATGTCAATATACGTTCGCGGAAATATTAACTTTAAATGATTACATTTGAACTCACACGAGAGAAAAACCATACGAGTGTACAATTTGTAGGAAATCAATCTCTCAGGCTTCAAGTCTGAAAACACATAAACAAATTCACGCAGGGGAGAAACCATGAATCTGTACGAGAGCATATACACCATCACAAAACTTAAAAAGACACATGCGAATTCATACATGATGGAAATTACACCATTATTCCTAGAAAGCTGCATGAAACATCAATGCGAACAAGAAAACATAACAGAAATACAAGAAATGTGAGTAAGTACAAATACATTTGATGACAGATGTAAGTGAAGAGTGTGCTAATTCCTAAACATTAATATTCTACGAGTGGTTAATTAAAATGGCGATTCATTTAGACTTTAATAATATGCATACTGTTCATCTTTGCACTGATTGGTCTTAGCAAAGGCGTACTTGGTAAAGAAAGACCTTACCCGTTTTTGGCCCTAGGTTTCAAGTTTATGAATTTTAAGACATTATGCTCCGACTCCAGAAATTTTAATGTTATAGTTTACAATTTATAAAATTCATTATTAATTTGTACAGTTTTAGATACTCTGAATTTGGTAATAAATAATTTAAGGGATACCACACAAAAGGGCACGGGAAATGATCCCTAGTCAGAATTGGCTCATCTTTTGATATGTTGTAGCCCATAACCTCCTAAACAATGTTTGTACAGGTCCCAACACGAAAGGTCAACTCTGGTGACCTCGAGAACTCACCAAAGTTCGACCCCCGGTCCCCTCATAACCTAAGAAATGACCCCTACAAAAGTTGTTTCACTCATCGAGACAAGCAACTTTTTCCTTTGTCATTTTCCTCTGCGGTCAATTTCCGATGTGAGGTCAATGTCAACATCACGGTCATGAATCAACCGATTGACCTGTGACATCGGGGGTTGACCGCAGAGAAAAATGATAATGGAAAAAGTTGATTGGCTCAATGAGTGGAACAACTTTTGTAGAGATCATTTTTTAGGTTAAGAGGGAACCCAAGGTCGTACTTTGATGACCTCTGGAGGTCACCGCAGTGGACCTTTCGTCTTGGAACCTGTAGACATATTGTTCAGGAGATCAAGGGCTGCAACATATCAAAAGATGAGCCAATTCTAATGGGGATCATTTCCCGTGCCTTTGTGCGGTATCCTTTCCTCATTGCGTGTTGTTTGTATACTAATTTTGAAGTTCAAATAATTCTGCTTCTGCAAGTTTGAAATAATATAAACGAAAAAGAACTAATTTTTTGAATTTTAAAGCAAGATGTTCAATGTCCATTTTAGTATCTAAACCAATATTCGCCCAGATTTTATGAATTTACACGTGCTCTTTTGTACAATCAATTCTGTCGATAGTAGTGTTTATGAGATCAGATGCGCCCTTAACATTACGAAGCGGGAAGGGCCGCGCATAAAAAATAAAAAATAATTATAAACATTTTAAAAATAATTATAAACATTTAAAAAATAATTATAAATTTTTAAAATTATTTTGTTATTATTATTTAAAAAATGTTTGTTAATTTTGAGAATAAAATAATATTTTATGAAATAAAATGTTTTGAAAGAGTTTTTTAAAATTATTTCGAATAAAAAAATTGAAAAACTTTTTTTTGAAGTCGCGAGGAGTCGAACTCGGGACATGGAGGTGGGAAGTGGTAGTCTTGGCCACTATCCTAAGTTATCTGGGTTGTGGTCTAAACAGATTTTTCGGAATCAAAGAGTCTGACCCGGGTCCATGCGTTTGTATGAGACAAAACACAATGCGGTTTTCATTTTCGACCGGCATTTCAAGAAATGCCAGCCGAACTGATGAAAATTAAGAAAATATATTTTGTATTTCATGACACCGGATGAATTAACATTCAGTTTACAAGGGATTCGAACACAAAACCTGTGGGTGAGAAGTGATACATGTAAGAACGGAAGACAAATGATTTTGTCACTCATTTGTTGGAGAAAAATTATTTGGTCGTCAATATTTTTCAAATCACATCTAATTTGCGTCCGGAAGTCTAAACTTTCCTAACCACCCAGCCGATTCGTGGGCTAGGGTTTGATTCTGCTAACTATCTGGAAAACTGATTTCAGATTTGAAATGTAAACTCAAAAATTTGAATTCATTTCCGGCACAATCTACACAAAAATTGTCCTTTGTTTTGATTTGGAGGTAAAATTGTAAAGAAAACACGAAATGTATCAAATCCATAAAATTTCTTTATTCAAAAGTAATTTTAAGAAAAATTAAAATTACAACGAACATTTTCGCCACGAATTCGTTGAGTCAGCTGTATGTCCTTCGGCTGAATTGTGATTCTGTTGGCATGGATTGCCAACAAGTTTGCGTCTTCCATGACACCCACAATGTAGGATTCCGTGGCCTCCTGAAGAATCAGAAGTGCATTTGAATTGATTCTTCTGTCTTGCGGAATTAAATCCATGATGATTTCCCGAACCAAACGTTCAAATGGGGCTTTTGGTTTTGTCTAAATAAAAATAATATGAAATTTAGTTTAGACAGAAACTGACGAAAAGTACACGAATATTTCCTGAACTTACAGCGAGTTGCTTCCTTGGTGCAGTTCCACCTGTGCCTTTTCGTGCAGTTTGTTTGGTTCGTGCCATGTTTTAAGACTGATTTGAAAGAATTTAATTTTTTAGATTAATTTTGTTGTGTTTTTTGGGATTAAAAGAAAGAAAGTGTTGATTCCCTCCGTATTTGAATTTCGTGTAAAACTCTATCCGGTGCATCTGTGTGGTCCAGATCATCAAGAGTAAAAAGCATGGAATTATTTCTGGTGGTAAATTTAAATAGCCGTGGGATTCTGAATTCTGAATAAAATGGAGAATTTGAAATTAAATAAATTTTTTGGGGAAAAAAATCTTGAGTGGAATCAGCATATGAATTTCGTAAGTCTTTTTTAATTATTTTTATGAAAATTATTTGTTAACTATTTTGATAAGAATTAATTAATTAATTTCATTCAACCGTTCTTTTGTTCTTTTCAGCTTTTTGAAAAATACAAAACAAAGGAAGACGATTTTGAGTTGTTGGAAAGAGAAAGTGAGACGCACATATTTATCACATTATTTGTAAATTATATAAAAAATATTATTTGTTGTGTAAACAATACATTATGTGATTGTGTCCGTCCGTCCGTCCGTCAGTCTGTCCGTATGTACATTTCATGGAAAAAATTATGATGGATTTCTACGAAATTAATTTCGTAGGTACAAATGGTCACAAGAATCACAAAATGTTAATATAACCTCACGAGGTGACCCTTTAGGTCACCAGTGGTCACATGTAGTAAATGATGACGGATTTCAACGAAATTTATGTGGTAGGCTGACAATGTCACAAAATCACCGTCTGTTGATACCATCCCACTAGGTGACCCCTGATGTCACCAGAGGTCACATTCAGTAAATGATGACGGATTTCAGCGAAATATTTATGTTGTGTGGAAGATCATGAGAATCACCATGTGTTAATATGACCTTACCAGGTGAAGTCTGACCGAGGTCATTTGAGGTTTAAGTTTGTGTTTATGGATTTGAATGAATTTTCAGGAACGTGAGGTCACAAGAATCACAGTGTGTTAATATGATCATGCTAGGTGACACCCGACCCATATCACTAAAGAACTAATTTTAAAATGTTTCTCAGAATAGTCTGACTCGTGCAGAAATGTAATAGAAAGTGGATGTCAGAGTCAAGCTATCTAGCAAACTCTCTACCTAGCAATCTATATATTATGTATTTAACAAACATGTAATCTAGCTATGTTCAATATCTGTCTTGTGTCGCATGACATATGTATTCGGTCTTGCAGTGTGTTTATTATCATACATTATTTGTACAGAGAATCTGAAGAAAGTTGTGAGACAAGTTTGGGATGAGACTTTGGAAGAATTTAGACTGTTTTCTGATGAGCAGAAAAAATTTCTGTCGGAGAAGACAAAATTGGAACTGTGTCGGGCAGACCTTGAAGTTAACATAACACATTTCGAGGAAGAGAAGATGAAGGAATGGGCGAAAATTAATCGAGAGAAGGAGATGATTGCAATTGTGAAGCCATCTGTCGTTAAAGTGAAAAGACTTCCTGGGCAGACCAAAAAAGTTGTTCCTCAATCAAAA